>CM049389.1:0-295000 GCA_026937815.1 Etheostoma perlongum | reverse complement strand
ATTTATCAGATCGATCTCAGTTTGTTCATGTTAACGATGAATCCTCTGTGCACGCCAAAGTTAGTTATGGAGTCCCACAAGGATCTGTTCTCGGTCCAATCCTGTTCACTTTATATATGCTTCCTTTAGGCAATATTATCAGGAAGCACTCCATACATTTTCATTGTTATGCAGATGATACTCAATTATATCTATCAATCAACTGAAACTGAAACTATGAAACTAATCAGTTAGCTAAACTTCAAATGTGCCTTCAGGATATTAAAACCTGGATGAGCTGTAATTTTCTAATGTTAAACTCAGATAAAACTGAAGTTATTGTTCTGGGGTCCAAGCACCTCCGTGACGCACTATCCAAAGAGATAGTTACTCTGGATGGCATCACCCTGGCCTCCAGCACCACTGTGAGGAATTTTGGAGTTATCTTTGATCAGGACATGTCCTTTAATTTCCACATAAAGCAAATTTCAAGGATCTCCTTTTTTCACCTACGTAATATTGCAAAAATCAGAAATATCCTGTCTAAAAATGATGCAGAAAAACTAGTCCATGCATTTGTTACTTCTAGGCTGGATTACTGCAATTCTTTATTATCAGGCTGCTCAAAAAAGTCCATAAAGACTCTTCAGCTGATCCAGAATGCTGCAGCACGTGTTCTGACAGGAACCAAGAAAAGAGATCACATCTCTCCTGTTTTAGCTTCTCTGCATTGGCTTCCTGTAAAATCCAGAATAGAGTTTAAAATCCTTCTTCTCACCTACAAAGCTCTTCATGGTTAGGCACCATCTTATCTTAAAGAGCTCATAGTACCTTACAACCCTACAAGAGCACTACGCTCCCAGAATGCAGGATTACTTGAGGTTCCTAGAGTCTCTAAAAGTAGAATAGGAGCCAGGGCGTTCAGCTATCAGGCTCCTCTCCTGTGGAACCAGGTTCCAGTCTGGGTTCGGGAGGCAGACACGTCTCCACATTTAAGAGTAGGCTTAAGACTATCCTTTTTGATAAAGCTTATAGTTAGGGCATATATAGTAATATGCCCTACCTTAACCAGGGTTTGTATCTTATCCCCCTCTCTGACCTTCCTGACTCTAACCCCCATTTTCTCTCCCCCTACCCTAACCCGGGTCTGTATCCTTCCCCTACTCTGACCTTCCTGCCCTTAACCCTGACCCTCATGACCTTGGCCCTGGGTGTCTCTCCCCCTACCCTAACCAAGGGAGGGTTTGGGGAGAGTTGTAGCCTGACCAGGCTCCTCTCTTTACGTTGTCTCTCCTGGTTATGCTGTAATAGTTTTAGACAGCTGGGACTTCCTGTGACACACCTAGTTCCTCTCTCCTCTATCTTTCTATCTTTCCAATTATGTGCATCCATGTCCCAGAAATGCTTGTTACTAACCTAGCTCTTGGGAGTCATTCCCCGGAGTCCTCATGTTCTTTTTCCCCCAGCATATTTCCTCGGATCAGGGGAGGCTCCAAAATCAAGGTTGCAGCTGTCGCCATGGTCCCGCTACACGCTCTGCGATGCCATGTTCTTACTGCTACACTCTGCTATGCCGACTACAAAGGACTACTACAACTAACAAAAGTAGTTGTTAGTTGTACTAACAACTACTATTTTTTTTTGGGATTGTAACTGCCACTTTTCATTCTAACCCCAACCGGCCCGTCAGACACCGCCTACCAAGAGCCTGGGTCTGACCGAGGTTTCTGCCTAAAAGGAAGTTTTTCCTCGCCACTGTCGCACTGTTGCTTGCTCTGGAGGACACTGTTGGGTCCTTGTGAATTCTGGAGTGTGGTCTAGACCTAGTCTAGAAGTGTCTTGAGATAACTCTTGTTGTGAATTGATACTATAAATAAATTGAATATATATATATATATATATATACATACACACACACACATACACATATGAGTGATTCTTTAACTATGGTACTTTTCTTGTCCCTGGATGAAAAACAGAAAACTGAAAAACATTTCTTAATTTTTGTTTTTGTCAAACTTACTTCACCCTAAGGGGAACTTGTAAAAAAATTTATCATGGTTCAATCATTCTTTTTATTATATGATATGAGGCCTTGCGCACGCAGCGACCAGCAGCAGTAGCAGTAGTGTGGCATTTGTTTGTTTGTTTGTTGTTTTGGCTCAGTAGCCTTCTTTTGTACAGTTTCGAATTGATGTCAAGCAGAACCGCAGCTTATCGGTAGCCTTTGTGTCAACATTCGGTGGACTGGTCTCCACAAGCCACAGAAATCATGTTACTTACCACTGGCATGGAGTGGCTGGCAATTGTGTTGTTGCTGTCGGCGTCCTACCTGGTCCGAGGTTGGGACGGTGACCATCCAACAGGAAGGATTCAATACACCAGAGACTTTTTGCTTAGGCTAAACAACCCTACGAACACCAAGTCACCTTCTGACTTGGTCTTCCCTAACTTGGAGGAGCTTGTTCGAGTTTCGGGGAAGAGAGGCCACGCTGGCGCACCTATCCGCAAAGCGAGGAAGCGAGGCCGGAGAGGAGGAGAAGACGGCAACCCCTGGCTCGCATCGCCCTGCCTTCCATCATCCTGGCCAACGCCCGGTCCCTCCGCAACAAGATCGACGATCTCCAGGCCCATGTCCGTTATCAGCACGAATTTAAAGAAGCTTGCATCCTGGCGCTGACGGAAACATGGCTTGGGGAGAAGGACCTGGACAGCGAGATGGCGATAGACGGGTTTGGTGCGCCGCTGCATACAGATCGAGAGGCTGTAATCACCGGCAAGTCGCGGGGCGGGGGTGTGTGTTTGTATATAAATGAACGCTGGTGCAAAAATGTTATTGTGAGAGCATCAGTATGCACCAAGGACACTGAACTGCTCTCTGTATCGATGCGTCCACCCTATTTACCACGGGAATTCCCACAGATTTTTGTAACTGTGGTGTATATTCATCCCAAAGGCGAATGAGAGCTCTGCCGCAGAATTGATCCTGCAGACTGTACATAAGTTACAGTCACTGTCTCCTGATGCCCCAAATGTAATCCTGGGAGATTTTAATCATTGCTCACTTAACAAAACTCTAAAAGGCTTTTATAAATATATTTCTTGCCCTACCAGAAATGGCAAGACACTTGATCAATGTTATGGTTCAATTAAAGGGGCCTATAAATCCATACCGCTCCCTCCACTAGGTACAGCAGACCATAATTGTGTACATCTTATTCCTGCATATCGCACGTGTTTACAGAGGGGAAAAGTTCTCACCAAAAGGGTGAAGCTTTGGTCTGAGGATGCTGTACAAGAACTGCAAGGCTGCCTGGACTGTACGGTGTGGGAGGAGTTCATTGCATCATCTAGGGACCTGGATGAGCTCACAAATGTTGTCAGTTCCTGGATCTCATACTGTGAAGATACGGTAATTCCGGATAGAGAGGTAAAGATTTACCCTAACAGTAAACCCTGGGTGAGCAAACATCTTAAAATTCTGTTAAATAAGAAAAACATGCTTTTAAACAGGGCAATGTCACTGAACTAAACTCTATACAAAAAGAGATTAAACGGGAAATAAAAAGGTGCAAACTGGGTTATAGAGATAAAGTAGAAAGACAACTAAGTAACAATAATTTGGGCTCAGCCTGGGACAGTGTCAAGAATATGGTTGGACTTAATGATAAAGCAAGGAAGAAGACATTTTTAGAAGGTTTTACGGCAGACTCTGCACTGGCACAGGAGTTTAATAAGTTTTATTCTAGGTTTGATGTCCACGATTATAGTAAAGAAACGGGTGAATTAAGGGACAGTCTAATTAACTCTGGTCGTTTTACTCCTTTTATTTCTGAACGCAATGTCGTGAACACTTTTAAACATAGCAAGTCTTGTACTAGCCCTGGCCCCGACAAGATTAGTAGCCGCATGCTGATATACTGTGCGGATCAGTTAGGCTTCATTTTTTATCAAATCTTTAACCTGTCTTTGTGCCAACATAGAGTCCCAAACTTATGGAAACAATCTACAATTATTCCCATTGCAAAAGCAACCACCCAAAAACTCTGAATGATTATAGACCTGTGGCTCTAACTTCATTAGTTATGAAGTCCTTTGAAAAACTGATAAAGAAAGAACTGCTGGGTAGGACTGAACACCTCCTTGACCCCCTGCAGTTTGCATACAGAGCCAACAGGGGGGTGCAAGACGCTACCATAACTCTGCTTAACCTCATATACAAGCATCTAGAGGGTAACAAAAACCATGTTAGATTACTGTTTGTGGATTTCTCATCTGCCTTCAACACCATCCAGCCCCATTTATTGGCGCAGAAGCTCATAGAAAAGTTTGCGTTGGACTGCAACCTGGTGGGCTGGATTCTGGACTTTCTCACTAACAGGACACAGAGAGTGAGAGTTAATGGACATCTTTCTGGAATATCAGGGACATCAACCGGCTCCCCTCAAGGTTGTGTTCTCTCTCCTCTTTTTATACATTATGTACACTAACGACTGCCGCAGTGAACTGACCAATAACTACATTGTAAAGTTTGCAGATGATACAGTCATAGTAAGCTTAATGGACACCACTGGAACATCTCACGGCCCTGTACTACCCTATTTTTTAAACTGGTGCAAAGAAGCCTTTTTAGATTTAAATGTTACAAAGACAAAGGACATGTGCATTGATTTTAGACGTCACCATCCAACTCCTGAAAAGACGATTATAGATGGAAAAGAGGTTGAAATTGTTGAATCATACAAGTATCTGGGAATCATCATTGATAACAAGTTGACCTTTGAACTAAACACAGACATGCTGAGTAAGAAAAGTCAGCAGCGTCTATTCTGTCTGAGGAAGCTAGCTAAGTTTCAAGTGGACAGATCCCTGATGACATTGTTTTATAAATCTTTTATTGAGTCTGTCTTTACCTTTTCATGCATTTGCTGGTATGCTTCTTTGAATTTAAAACTGAAAAACACATTATCAATGGTTATTAAAGTGAGCAGCAAAATCATTGGGGTTCAGCAGATGACAACAACTGATCTGTACAACAGACATGTGCTTAATAAGGCAAAATCCATCATGTCCGATAGTTCCCACCCCCTGAATGCAGAGTTTAAGTTGCTGCCCTCTGGTTCCCGCTTCAGTCGGCCACCAGCCAAAACTAATAGGTATAAATTCTCCTTCGTCCCCTCTGCTATCGCTCTGCTCAACTCTGGAAGGAATAGGTAATCTTCTGCACACTGGGATTTAAATTTTGAATTTTGTGGTATTTATTTCCCCATTTGGTCTGTATTTTTAATTGATATTGTTGTCTTTGTCATGTATGTCAATGTCTTTGCTACTGCAGCAAAATGAATCGCCCCTCGGGGACAAATAAAGGTCTTGAACTGAACTTTTATGCATGGTTTTTACTGTTTTCCTTCTGTCCCTAAGCCCGACTTTGTATCGTCAACCTCGCCTAATTTCAAATTAAATATTTAAATAATGTAGATTTCAAGAACAAATGATAAAGCAATGTCTATTTCAATTATACATATTATATATTGCTATATTTATTCACATTTTCCTATATTTTTAATAAGTCAAACCCTTGTCCCTTGGGTTCACCGTCATTTCCACCACACTGTACAAAATAGACTCTTGGGATCATTGTTTTAGGTTTGTATACTTAGTAACCATAGCAAAAGAAACTCCACAGTGTAACATTTGGCTGGATGAAAGGGTTACCTCTACAGGGGGTAGTGAAAAGAAGAAAAATCAAGGTAAATATGAGTAAAACTGAGAGTATGTTTATTGGTCGTCATTTCCAAACAGCTCATATTTTGTATGGATGTAAAAATAACTGGATAAATTTAATTTAATAACGTGTAATTTGTGTATATTTAATGCTAACTCTAAAACAAATATCAGCATGCTGATAAAGCATGAGATTTTGTGTTCATTGTGGTGGTAAAGACAGGTTGTGGTGGAAATGACATTGTTCGTGCTAAACGGCAAATTATTTGGGCTATAACACTAAAACTTTAATGTAAAAACACAATTAATTGAGTTAAGGCAGTAACGAAGTATTTGATTATTTATTATTATAATAATGTTGGTAAACAAGAGAAAACGTTTGACGCGATGTATTGGCTCTTTCTTTAAGATGGCAAGCAATACTATAGCAAAGAGTTCAAGATAATACAGAGAGAGAATAAAATCATCCATCCGTCTTAATCCGATTATCCGGTATCGGGTCTCGGGGGCAGCAGCTCCAGTAGGGAACCCCAAACTTCCCTTTTCCCGAGCCACATTAACCAACTCTGACTGGGGAATCCCAAGGCGTTCCCAGGCCAGGTTGGAGATATAATCCCTCCATCTAGTCCTGGGTCTTCCCCGAGACCTCCTCCCAGCTGGACGTCCCTCCACCTAGTCCTGGGTCTTCCCCGAGGCCTCTTCCCAGCTGGACGTGCCTGGACCACCTCCCTAGGGAGGCACCCAGGAGGCATCCTTACCAGATGCCCAAACCACCTCAACTGGCTCCTTTCAACGCGAAGGAGCAGAGGCTCTACTCCGAGCTCCTCTCAGATGACTTCTCAGCCAGCCCCCCCTCCTGAGGAAACCCATTTCGGCCGCTTGTACCCTGGATCTCGTTCTTTCGGACATGACCACGCCTTCATGACCATAGGTGAGGGTAGGAACCAGAACCGACCGGTAGATTGAGAGCTTTGCCTTCTGGCTCAGCTCCCTTTTCGTCACAACGGTGCGATAAATTGAATGTAAATGTAATTCTCCGACCAATCTCACGCTCCATGGTCCCCTCACTTGCGAACAAGACCCCAAGGTATTTAAACCCCTTCACTTGGGGTAAGGACTCACTCCCTACCTGAAGAAAGCACTCAATCGGTTTCCTGCTGAGAACCATTACCTCAGATTTAGAGGTGCTGATCCTCATCCCAGCCGCTTCACACCACGGTTGAGACCCAATCCAGTGAGTGCTGAAGGTCACAGACCGTAATTTACAACAATCCCCCATCATCCTCCAGCTCTGCCTCTACCACAGAGGACGTGTCAGCTGGATTTGGAGTTCCTCAAAGTGCTCCACCTCTCTATTACCTCCTCAGTTAAGGTCAACAACTTCCCAGCCTTACTGTACACAGCTTGGATGATTCCCCGCTTCCCCTTCCCTGGCCAACGGTTTTCCAGAAGCACCTTGATGCCAACCGAAAGTCCTTCTCCATGTCTTCTCCGAACTTCTCCCACACCCGCTGCTTTGCCTCTGTCACGGCAGAGGCTGCAGCCCTTTGGGCCCATCGGTACCTTGCATCTACCTCCGGAGTCCTCCGGGATAACATATCTTGGAAAGACTCCTTCTTCAGTCGGACGGCTTCCCTGACCACCGGTGTCCACCAGGGTGTTATGGGGGTTACCGCCCCTTGAGGCACCTAAGACTCTAAGACCACAGCTCCCCGCCGCAGCTTCAGCAATGGAAACTTTGAACATTGTCCACTCAGGTTCAATGCCCCCAGCCTCCACAGGGATGTACGAAAAGCTCCGCCGGAGGTGTGAATTGAAAGTCCGTCGGACAGGGGCCTCCTCCAGACGTTCCCAATTTACCCGCACTACGCGTTTGGGCTTACCAGGTCTCCCCCATCCCCTGACCTAGCTCACCACCAGATGGTGATCAGTTGACAGCTCTGCCCCTCTCTTCACCCGAGTGTCCAAAACATACGGCCAGATGAAACGATTATTGACAAAACACCAGTTTTGCGGACAAAATGTAATGTGTCATAATTATTCTAAATAGGGACCTTAAAACGTATAACCTTTAGTTTCATTAAGTTAACACTACTATAACATCTATTCAAGTATTTTAAGGGTTCAGGGTTCTGTTGAAAGCGCAGAGTCCACTCTAACTCCACTTTTTTTATTACCTACCAGAAAAAAATAAAGTGGAGTTAGAGGAATATTGTTGGGGCTTTTGTTTATCATTTACTATGAGTTTTAATGAAAATGAAAAACTTTCTCTCAAACCAAAATGTATCCAATGTATATTTGAAACAAGTTCAAACAAGTAAATTCACCTTCTAATTTACTGTCAGTGGGTGAATGGCTCCCTCTGCAGGATGCTTACTAACATCACATGACAATAATCACTTTGCATGGCACTTAAGCCATTGGAAGAACTTTAAGCATTAAATGCAATTACGTATTGTTAGAAATTAAGCTTCCAATAAATATGACATGAAACTTGACTTTCAGTCTGTGGTTCATCCACGGAGGGGCAGTGTTCACTCAGTGAGATGAGTGAACATGTTTCAGCGGGGCGTTATTATCAATCCCTCTGATTTCTGTGGCAAGACCCGCCCTACGAGTAGCATTCAAGGGCTAGGATTGGTCAGACCTGTTCAGATTCTATCCCCTGACCTCAACCATCTACCAAACCACTCAGCTGCCACGCGTCATGTGTTGGGTCCTTTTCCTCTCCTGACCTTCTCCGCATCACTCACACCTATTGTGTCTATACAGTATTATTCCTGGCAGCAGCTCATGTGACACATTTATGTGTCAAAGTATCAAAGACACACACACACACACACACACACACACACACACACACACACACACACACACACACACACACACACACGGGACGGAGAATAGCAGAGACATTTACTGTCCCTATTAAAAATGACATAGTTGACATTTAGCCATGAAATTCCGAGCCGTGTTTGGAGCAACAGCGTGCAACTGGCAAATGCTGCCAGTGACCTGGTGTCAGGTTACTGCAGCACAGCGCTGAGACAGATGGAGACACTGTTGAATCACCTTTGACTTAGTTGTACAGGAAGCCGAGCAGAAACATAATGTCCCTAATGTCCTTTGCACCAGCCAAACAACCCCCCCCAGATCCTTTTTTCCCTTGGTCTAACATTGGGTGAGTTGGCATTATCAGCTGAATGCCTTAGTGCAGGCACTAACTTCAGGAAGAGACCCCCCCACTCTTCCCCCCATCACCATACTCAACAGCCCTGTGTCTGCTGTGGAATCCTTCAGGTTTCTGGGATCCACTATATCCCAGGACCTGAAGTGGGTGCCCAACACAGACACCATCATCAAAAAGGCCCAGCAGAGGATGTACTTCCTGCGCCAGCTCAGGAAGCTCAACCTGCCTAAGGAGCTGCTGATCCACTTCTACGCAGCCATCGTCCAGTCTGTCCTCTGCACGTCCATCACTGTCTGGTTTGGATCTGCCACCAAAAAGGACAGGAGCAGACTACAACGGACAGTTAGGACTGCAGAAAAGATCATCGGTGCCAAGCTGCCCTCCGTCCATGACTTCTACTCCTCCAGAGTCAGGAAATGGGCAGGAACCATCGCTGCAGACCCATCTCACCCCGGACACAACCTGTTCCAGCTTCTCCCCTCTGGTAGGCGCTACACAGCACTGTACGCCAAAACAGACTCAGGAACAGTTTCTACCCACAAGCCATCTCTCTGATGAACAGCTGACTTCTGACCCACAGTGTCAGGTTCAATTCTGGTCAATAACCCAGTAACACTGTCTCTACAGCACCTGTTTACTGGTTCCACTTATTAGTGTGAGTAACGATGCTCCAAAGAAAAATTCCTCGTATGTGTCCTCATACCTGGCAAATAAAGCTGATTCTGATAAAGCTGATTCTTATTCTAATGGATCCAAGTGTGTATCTCGTAAATTATCCCACTAATAATGCCCGGAATGGTACCAAAAATCTACATTAGTACAAATAGGTTATGTACTCATAAAACAAGGCATTGTAAAGTTTGTAAGTACACCAGGACTTTATTTAAAGTAAGACGAGTGCTTAGGGACCGCCTAAAAACTACTACACCGACAAGAGATACTACAAAATTATTTATTCATTTAATGATTAAATAAGCTAGTGTCTCCAAACTTACTTCAATTATAACTTGTTCTGCTAGTTGTACTACAGCACTTTTAAAAAAGGTAATTAATAAACTACTACTAACGATATGCTCCACAACCCTGTGTGTTTAGCAGAATCGCGACACACCCTTTCAACTCCAGAGTTATCCTTCCTGTCCAGATCCGATGCTGCCTCATCTTTAAATTAGTATTAGTATCAGTCCTTTTGGTGCCTCATCCCCATTTTGTCGGGTACATTTAGCTAACTGTAAAGATGGCTAAAAGCTAAAGCGGGGGGGAACCGGTAACGCTAAAGGAGGTGTGATGTTACGAATGGCCGCTGTTTGACTCGGGTGTCTGGGTTCAGTAAACTGCTGTTAGTGTCCTTAGCACCGGAGTTAAGTGCTGACCAGACTGGCTGCTAGGTGGCTGGGGGCTGACTGTGGATGTGGGCTGGGGCTGTAATGATAGTGGATGGTTGCTAGCTGCTGGCGGCTGACTGTGGATGTGGGCTGGGGCTGTAATGATAGTGGATGGTTGCTAGCTGGCTGGGGGTTGACTGTGGATGTGTCCCCGGGGCTGTAATGATAGTGGATGGTTGCTAGCTGGCTGGGGGCTGACTGTGGATGTGTCCCCGGGGATGTAATGATAGTGGATGGTTGCTAGCCGGCTGGGGGCTGACTGTGGATGTGTCCCCGGGGCTGTAATGATAGTGGATGGTTGCTAGCTGGCTGGGGGCTGACTGTTGATGTGTCCCCGGGGCTGTAGTGATAGTGGATGGTTGCTAGCCGGCTGGGGGCTGACTGTGGATGTGGGCTGGGGCTGTAATGATAGTGGATGGTTGCTAGCTGGCTGGGGGTTGACTGTGGATGTGTCCCCGGGGCTGTAATGATAGTGGATGGTTGCTAGCTGGCTGGGGGCTGACTGTGGATGTGTCCCCGGGGATGTAATGATAGTGGATGGTTGCTAGCCGGCTGGGGGCTGACTGTGGATGTGTGCCCGGGGCTGTAATGATAGTGGATGGTTGCTAGCTGGCTGGGGGGACTGTTGATGTGTCCCCGGGGCTGTAGTGATAGTGGATGGTTGCTACCCGGCTGGGGCTGACTGTGGATGTGTGCCCGGGGCTGTAATGATAGTGGATGGTTGCTAGCTGCTGGGGGCTGACTGTGGATGTGTCCCCTGGCCTGTGCTGTAATGATAGTGGATGGTTGCTAGCTGGCTGGGGGCTGACTGTGGATGTGTCCCCGGGGCTGTAATGATAGTGGATGGTTGCTAGCTGGCTGGGGGCTGACTGTGGATGTGTCCCCGGGTCGGGGCTGTAATGATAGTGAATGGTTGCTAGCTGCTGGGGGCTGACTGTGGATGTGTCCCCGGGGCTGTAATGATAGTGGATGGTTGCTAGCTGGCTGGGGGCTGACTGTGGATGTGTCCCCGGGGCTGTAATGATACTGGATGGTTGCCAGCTGGCTGGGGGCTGACTGTGGATGTGTCCCCGGGGCTGTAATGATAGTGGATGGTTGCTAGCTGGCTGGGGGCTGACTGTGGATGTGTCCCCGGGGATGTAATGATAGTGGATGGTTGCTAGCCGGCTGGGGGCTGACTGTGGATGTGTCCCCGGGGCTGTAATGATAGTGGATGGTTGCTAGCTGGCTGGGGGCTGACTGTTGATGTGTCCCCGGGGCTGTAGTGATAGTGGATGGTTGTCCTGACTGTGGATGTGTGCCCGGGGCTGTAATGATAGTGGATGGTTGCTAGCTGCTGGGGGCTGACTGTGGATGTGTCCCCTGGCCTGTGCTGTAATGATAGTGGATGGTTGCTAGCTGGCTGGGGGCTGACTGTGGATGTGTCCCCGGGGCTGTAATGATAGTGGATGGTTGCTAGCTGGCTGGGGGCTGACTGTGGATGTGTCCCCGGGGCTGTAATGATAGTGAATGGTTGCTAGCTGCTGGGGGCTGACTGTGGATGTGTCCCCGGGGCTGTAATGATAGTGGATGGTTGCTAGCTGGCTGGGGGCTGACTGTGGATGTGTCCCCGGGGCTGTAATGATACTGGATGGTTGCCAGCTGGCTGGGGGCTGACTGTGGATGTGTCCCCGGGGCTGTAGTGATAGTGGATGGTTGCTAGCTGGCTGGGGGCTGAAATCAATCAATACCAATTGAAATTGAAATCAATCAATACCAATAATTAAAAGGTGCATTAAGTTTACGTATAGTTGTAAGTATAACTCTCCTCCAATACAGAAAGAACTGCATAAAGAGCCCCAAAATTCAGACTGCAGATTGTAGGATCCTAACAGGAATAATAAAATAAAAAAATGCATCTAACCGTACGTTCACACCGCCACCGACTTGAGCGTCTAAAGATACCGGAAGTCATTCATTTTCAATGGAAGCTGGCTTCTCTCAGCTGCAAATCTGTCGGCGTCGCGTTTTGGGCGTTTTGAGCATGTTGAGCATCAATCTGACAGTTGAAATTTTTCAACTTTATGGTAATGAGCTATGACGCGGTTCAGCGGCAAGCAGCGGCTAACGCCAGCCGCCAATCGGAATATAGAAGTCCTTCACGCTGACTGATTCCGGAGAAACATACGATGTAATCTTTTCGTTCTTACCAAAACAAAAAACAAAAAAACGAGGCATGGGATAAAGTAGCCGAGATAGTTGGTGTGTCCGGTGAGTAGGCAAAATGCGTGTTGATGATTCATAATTTTTTTAACGAGGGAAATGAGCAGTGCGCCGTAGCATGGTAGTCTTCCTTGCTTGCTGTGAATGGTACAATCTGTTTTGCAGATCATTTTACCCTTATTAAATGCGGAAATGCGATGATCCATAATTATCCAATGATACACATAGAGGACAAGCGCGAAATATTTACGAAAGCGAGAAGGCAATTCAGTTGCTCACAACACCGATTTGACCAATAGCGCTATACGAACGCCGCCACGTCAGAGCGGCCAAAGCGTCTTAAAGCTTCCCTGTACTTTTTGACAAGCGTCCTTGGCGGGGGCGGCCAGAGCTTTTTTGCAGCTCAAGTCGGTGGCGGTGTGTACGTACAGTAAATAGTCGTTAGAAAGTGGATTAAAGATATGTCAACAGTCACCATAAACATATTAGGATATGAATAAGTACAGCCAGCACATAGTGAACCAGGACAAAGAAAGAAGTATTCTCTGGTTTTCTTTCTTTACTTTTCCTCGACACGCCATGTTGCTGTATTATCTTCAGCAACAGCCATCAATAAGACTGCTGGCTATGTTTCCCAAACCAAATATGAATTGATCCTGCTAACAAGTATTCTATATAAGATCTTATTCTTATTCTTCTGCCATCCACTGACATTCAACACTGCGTCCAACAAAAAGAAGAAAAAATACTGAGACTAAAGCCACATGAGAAGCTGAGACAGTAAGGTGCAGTTACCTACAGCGAGGCCTCTCACGTCTGTATAGATCCACTTTAACTTACCTGCAAGAGGAAAGAGAGATGAAATAATTAGCTACTGCAGAATAAGGGCTTATTGTTCGGCTCTGAGCATTGCATACACTCAATACTAAATACTCAGTACTAATAAAATAGTCTCCAATCTGTTCTTTCAGACGCATGCAGATTCCGACTGACTAACGTTGCCCTCCCATAACACTACAGCATAAAAATAGTCACACTAATCAAGTTTTGTTGTCACAATGGTTTAAATGTGAAAGGAAACAGGAAATCAGGTGGGTCTCAATATAAATCAATCTGCACACATGGATTCACAAATACATTTTGTGATTTAATGAGTCTTCAAAATACAAAATTAAAGTTGGCAAACTGCTTTGTTTACACCAGAGATGCCTGTGCTTTTGAGTGTTAGATGTTGATGGGTTGATGCGAGATATACGCCAGGCAGCTGGTATTGCTAGAATGTATTGAAAAGCTATATATCGTACTACTACAGTGCCCATTCACAATGTGCCTGTGCTTGCTGCTTGGAAGAAAAGAGTTTTTGAGTTTTTTTTTTGTTTTAACTATATTTTAGTGCAGTCTTTTTCATCAACAATATTGCATGTTGTCAGCATTTAATGACGGCGGTGATGTCTTGTCTCATTATCGTTAGCTAAACATTTACGTTAAAGGAGAATTCTGGCCAATTTGTTAATCTTGATCACTATAAATATGTGAGTACGCTACATAGTAGTATGCTACGTGTACAAGCTTCCACTGAGCTAAAACAGCAGTTAACGGGGCAAGTTTTAGAGAGCCTTTGTGCCTGTTAACAGACACAAAATGCAATTAATATCTCTGTATAAAATGAACAGGGCCCTTACGTAACATCTAGATGCGTTTTCAACTCAGACATTATTTTAATTCACCTACCCTGTCTTGTTCTTGCCAGTGGGTAACCTGGTTAGCTGCTAGCTGCTAGCTGTTAGCTGCTATTGATGTAACTACATGGAAATGGGCTAAATATGCATGTGGCTTGCACAGTAATAACGATACTGCCAGCTGTAGATCGCCTTTGGAACAGCTGCTTCATCTCCCTGTTGCACCTCTCTGTCTGGTTCTGTCCAACTCTTGTGAGGCGAGTTCTTTGTCTGTATTCTGCAACTGCTGCGTTTTGATTTTCACAAAAGCCTGGCTGAACACACTTATCAATAGCAGCTAACAGCTAGCAGCTAAGCTGACTGATATATTAATCACCCACGTTGCATATCATTCTAACGTATAGCTCCATATTGTTTCTCCAATATCAATCTGTAGACACATTTATATTGTAAACAAAAGCATAAAGAAAGGCTCTTCTCCTGTTATTGATTCATTGGGAAGTTGATGAGAATGCTCACAGTTACGCCTATCACATTAACCTACAAAATACTAGTTTTAAAATAAGAAATAAATGACAATTTAACATTTATTCAGTTGAAACTACATGTACCTTAACACTACTGACCCCTTTCCACCGCAAACTGATAAGTAGAAGTACAGATACAGGTGTTAAAAATACTCTGGTAAAAATTGAAGTACTGATTTAACTTCTTTACTCAAGTAAAAGCAACAAAGTAGAGGCTTGGAAATGGACTTAAAGTATAAAAGTTAAAGTAGCCTTGTGAATTACGCAAAGCTACCTGAACCACAGAAATTTTACTAGCGTCCAAGCTGAGAAACTTCAGTGGACATGGAAAAAAGGCTCTTTATATGTTATTGGCTACATATTTTTCCAATAGGCCTAAAACATCCCATATATGATTATTATGACAGAGACTGGGACTCCAGGTTAATAAGATTCTGATTGAGCAGCAAGATATGAATTCAGTTGTGATTCTGTCTAACTGCATGTCAATCACTGTTTACGCATACACTTTCACTCTCCCTTGTGGGGGGAGGGGCTTGGGAGACCCTGGGCTTTAATGCCCTAAAGCATGCTACAGGTACCGCTGGTGCTCTTTTTGGTGAAATAAATATTAAGATCCCATAAATAATTAGTTTCCATTTTGGGAAGCATCAATCTCATGTCTGTGTGTTAAGTACAGAGTTGAAGTCAGGACATGGTTAGCCTAGCTTAGCATAAAGACTTGAAGCAGGGGGTGTCACTCCACAATGTGAGTCGAGTGTAGATTTGAGTCATGCATGCGTCACTTTGCGACAAGTAGCATACAAGATGCTAATGAGAGACTTCTGTAATGTCAACACATTAAAAATGGACCTACTTAACCCTTGTGTTGTCTTGGGTCAAAATTTCTATATCAGAAATATAGGTTTCTTTTTAACTACCTAATTTTAATTACCCAAAAATAGTATGGATGATTGCACACAACTGCTTTACAACAAAATATCGGATCTCCACTTTTATTTAATTTTAGGGTGTTTATTTCAGCATTTGGAAAAAGGTGGAAATGTTTCTAAACAGTATCCCCATTGATCATTGATATATACCCTTCTGTGATTATCCTTATATCCTAATATTAGTCTAAATAAGTCATAATTTCTGCTTTTGGAACTCAAGAATTAGGTATAATTTTGTATAAATGAGATTTATAGACCATGAATTCCAAAAATAAGTGTAAAACTAGTGATGATAAGATGGTGTTGAGTTAAAAAAGAAGCGCTAAATGTAAAAAAAAAAAAAAATTTTAAAAGTGCCCAAAGTCAGAAAAGTGTTTATTTTCAGTTTTCAACCGGCAAGTGCATGGTTGAATGGAGGACAACACAAGGATTAACAGAGTTGGTTCACTGCTGGCTACAAGTTAGCATCAAACACAACAAAGGCTGTCACATGAATGGCGTTTAGAGCTAACGTTAGCAATCAATCTATCATAGATAGCTACATGGTTTTTGAAATGATTCCCATCTGTTATTATTTGTAATGAGAAAACTATTATTTTATAGGTTTCACAACTTTCAGTATGACACGTTACGCCGTAAAGCGTTTGAATCTGTGGTAAACGTGGGGTTTGTAGTACTTACATAGTAACCAGTAGATTTCTGGTAAACGTGGGGTTTGTAGTACTTACATAGTAACCAGTAGATTTCTGGTGAACGTGGGGTTTGTAGTACTTACATAGTAACCAGTAGATTTTCTGGGGTTTGTAGTACTTACATAGTAACCAGTAGGTTTCTGGTGAACGTGGGGTTTGTAGTACTTACATAGTAACCAGTAGATTTCTGGTAAACGTGGGGTTTGTAGTACTTACATAGTAACCAGTAGGTTTCTGGTGAACGTGGGGTTTGTAGTACTTACATAGTAACCAGTAGATTTCTGGTGAACGTGGGGTTTGTAGTACTTACATAGTAACCAGGGGTTTGTAGTACTTCCATAGTAACCAGTAGATTTCTGGTGAACGTGGGGTTTGTAGTACTTCCATAGTAACCAGTACGTGGGGTTTGATTTCTGTAGTGAACGTGGGGTTTGTAGTACTTCCATAGTAACCAGTAGATTTCTGGTGAACGGGGTTTGTAGTATTTACATAGTAACCAGTAGGTTTTCGTGGGGTTTGGTGTACTTCCATAGTAACCAGTAGTGGGGTTTGTAGTACTTCCATAGTAACCAGTAGATTTCTGGTGAACGTGGGGTTTGTAGTACTTCCATAGTAACCAGTAGATTTCTGGTGAACGGGGTTTGTAGTATTTACATAGTAACCAGTAGTTTCTGGTGAACGTGGGGTTTGTAGTACTTCCATAGTAACCAGTAGATTTCTGGTGAACGTGGGGTTTGTAGTACTTCCATAGTAACCAGTAGATTTCTGGTGAACGTGGGGTTTGTAGTACTTACATAGTAACCAGTAGGTTTCTGGGGTTTGTAGTACTTCCATAGTAACCAGTAGATTTCTGAACGTGGGGTTTGTAGAAGTAACCAGTAGGTTTCGTGGGGTTTGTAGTACTTACATAGTAACCAGTAGGTTTCTGGTGAACGTGGGGTTTGTAGTACTTACATAGTAACCAGTAGGTTTCTGGTGAACGTGGGGTTTGTAGTACTTACATAGTAACCAGTAGATTTTTATGGTGAACGTGGGGTTTGTAGTACTTACATAGTAACCAGTAGTGGTAAACGTGGGGTTTGTAGTACTTCCATAGTAACCAGTAGATTTCTGGTGAACGTGGGGTTTGTAGTACTTACATAGTAACCATAGTAACCAGTAGATTTACATAGTAACCAGTAGGTGGTAAACGTGGGGTTTGTAGTACTTCCATAGTAACCAGTAGATTTCTGGTGAACGTGGGGTTTGTAGTACTTCCATAGTAACCAGTAGATTTCTGGGGTTTGAACGATTTGGGGTTTGTAGTACTTCCATAGTAACCAGTAGATTTCTGGTGAACGGGGGGGTTTGTAGTACTTCCATAGTAACCAGTAGATTTCTGGTGAACGTGGGGTTTGTAGTACTTACATAGTAACCAGTAGGTTTCTGGTGAACGTGGGGTTTGTAGTACTTACATAGTAACCAGTAGATTTCTGGTAACCAGTAGATTTGGGGTTTGTAGTACTTCCATAGTAACCAGTAGATTTCTGGTGAACGTGGGGTTTGTAGTACTTACATAGTAACCAGTAGGTTTATGGTGAACGTGGGGTTTGTAGTACTTACATAGTAACCAGGAGATTTCTGGTAAACGTGGGGTTTGTAGTACTTACATAGTAACCAGGAGATTTCTGGTAAACGTGGGGTTTGTAGTACTTACATAGTAACCAGTAGATTTCTGGTAAACAGTAGTGGGGGTTTGTAGTACTTCCATAGTAACCAGTAGATTTCTGGTAAACGTGGGGTTTGTAGTACTTCCATAGTAACCAGTAGATTTCTGGTGAACGTGGGGTTTGTAGTACTTCCATAGTAACCAGTAGTAGTACATGCTGCTTGGTTTAAATGTGACTCCCGTTGAGTCTCTGCCGTCGGAGATTTTTTTTTTTTTTTTAACTGTCAGCTGCCCCCCCCGCCCCTCTCTCTCTGTGTCTCTCTCTTACTCACACACACACACACTCACTCACACATACCTGGTGTGGAAATAAAAAAAATAAAAAAGAACCAAAAACAAAACAAACAAAAAAACACACTGATCATAAAAAAATTAAAAGTTAAAAAAGAAAGTTATATTGAGTATAAAACTCTTGTTCATTACATTTACTTCATAATTACAACCGCATGTGTTGTATTCATTGTTGCAAAACTTGTTCTGTATATAGTTTGTTTGTTACCATGACAACACCATTGATCTGAAGCTCGATGCTGTCGTGTAAATAGTTTTCTAATCAGCAATAAATATAACAATTTCTGATCAACCCATATCAATTGCATGCTTAAAATAACATGCTGGTTAAAGCCCCGCCCATTTCAAGACAACCCGACCCACTTCCGGGTTAAATTATGTCCACTTCCGGGTTAGGCCCCGCCCAGTCCGAGTACAGATACAGATAATTCATGTGGTAAACAGATACAGATAATGCTGTACTCGCTCATAGTGTCTAACCAAGTCTCGTCCACAGAGAAGTGTCATTCTGAAACCCTCAGGTATTTCTCATTCTTAAACTTGTAGCTTTTAGACCTAACTACTTAAAAACACTTTGATCAAATAATGTAGTGTAAAAAAATGTAATTCAACCTAAAATGTAGTGAAGTAAAAGTGTATAGCAGCAAGAAAATACAAGCTGAGTACAGTACTTTAAAAAATGTACTTACAATTCACAATCAGCACAGTTTTGTTCAGTTTAACCAAACAGGATTTACTAAAATGCCCATTTTAAACAGTACAAGCAGCCAAAGGCCTTTGTCTAACCCTAACCCAGCATGAAGATGAATGTAACATATGAGCACCCGAAGGCAGAGCACCTTAACCCTCCTGGCCCAATGTCAAAAGGTTTCTGTTTCTTTCAACCAAATTGTCAAAAATAAAAAACTAAATAACAAGGATGGTTCCCTACAATGCTCATAACAAGTAAAATGAACGACCAGTACACTACTTCCATATGGTTTAAATCAATTTTATAGCATTGGGAAACAAAATTATAATAGAATGCTAAAAAAGTGGGAAAAAAATGTCCAAAAATGGACCAAAGCGCAGAAAGAAATGGATGAAAAAAAAAATCGGAAAAAGTGACAAAAATGTCAGGAAAGCGACAAACGTGTCAGGAAAAAACCAGCAAATACTTTTAATTTTAAATTTATACCCAGAAAAACAAAAGATGAATGGTCAATGGGAAGACAACACAAGGGTTAATGACTACAGCAATATAAGATAACAGCAGAAGTAATGCATATCACTATCACTAGCGATGGGCTGTGCTGTCTGAGGGGAGACTTTAATAGCATTTGTGAATGCAATAATCTGCTTACAGGGAATTCAACTAGTGTAGAGCTGGGAGAGAGAGAGAGAGAGAGAGTCAGACAGCCGTCTGCCGTGCTGTATGGACAAAGTGTCTGGTGCTCCTTAATAACAGAAAACTGGACTGCAAGTGATTGAAATGATCTCATACAACTGGCAGACTACAAAAATATTGTATAGGAAAAGGTTAATTTCCCTTACTGCCATCATTAAATGTGTCACGTACTCGTGGAGGAAACTTCCTCAGATAATTATTGCACTTACATACAGTTGCTCTGCAAAATATCAGTACACACTTGGGCAAAAGTTGTCAAAACAGTTTGATACTAAGCCAAACACCGGACCGGACTGGTATTCTAACTTTTACCACTAGGTGTCACTTGGCTTAGCAGCTGCTCCCTAGTGGAACTAATTAGAATTCATTTGAATGAATATTAATTACAATCACTATTTTGGCTTCCCGTAATTACATGCCTACAGAAAACTCTGCTGCATTTTTAAACCATGTAAGATACAGCCCCAAAACTCTATAGGTGTGAAATGAAGGCCAAGTGCGAATATGGGTGTGGTCTGACCAAGGGTGGCGGAAATAAGAGAAGAAGAGTTTTTCTGATATCGAGACCAGTATCGATTGAGCTGCTCCCTAAGACATGGCCTTTTCCCTGCAGTCTTTACACTCTAATCCAAAGTGAGTACCTCTAAGAGTTTGCGATGTCCTGATTGCAACAATTCAACCAATTGCCGTCAATTTTGTCCAATCACAGCAACTTCGGTCTAACCAGTTGGGAGTGAGAAGGGGTAGATTTAACACATGTATGTCGCCAAAATGGATTTACCTTGTTCCTGGTATGAAGATGAGACAGGTGTGACTCGAACATGTCACATTTACCAACAAAACGTAAAAAGACAAAAGACAATTCAGACCATCCTGCCAACCTGTCCACATTTTGACACCAAGGTACACTGTTACGATTTATCACTCTAAAGTCGCTTCTCTAAGAGGTTAGAGGAATAACATTTATTATTATTGTAAGAGGAATAAAAAGACCAATAAGTAGTTCATCAAACTGTAAATGAATGTGCGTGCCAGGCCAGCGTCCTTTCATAAACAAACAGAATATGGAAATCACATCGTCACAGCCACTTTAAAAATATAATGAGCTACGCCACTACTTATTCCACATTAATGTTAGCTTCACATTAGCCTCCAAGAGTCGTGATTCACTCGGATCTTTAACCCGAGCCTTTAAATTGACTCAGGACTCGGGGGTCCCTAGTATAATTAACCCGGATCAGTTGAGTCCTACTAAAATTCAATCTAAAATGATAACAGCGCCACACACAAACCTCTTGCCACATTAACTATTACTATTAATTGCCATCTTAGCTGCAAAAAGCTTTAAAACTTTCCAAATTTCGTAGGCCACAACAACTCCACAAGTCAACTCAAGCTGAGAGACAGTCCGAGACAGGTTTTAGGGACGTAGCGACCCGCAGACTCTGGAAGCTTTTTCAGAGCCGGAAGCTCGCAGACCACCAGAGGAAAATAGGGGAGGTCTTTTTATTCTTTGTTGAGGGGAAGGTCACCCAACTTTTTTAGTCTAGGCCCTAAGTTGGGTGACCCTTCCCCCTAGACTCTTCCCCCAACTTTTGTATTGTAACATTTCAAAGTGGCTTGTTTGGTGCATATATTTCCATGTAGCTCCATGTTGCTCTCTCAGTCTTGCCTTTATTTTGAAAAGTCAAAGCTTGTGGACAGCACCAGCCGGGGGGGCATGAGGCGGGAGGTCTCCAGACTGCAGCCATACCAACTCAAATATCCTTTTCAGTCCCAGTGGGTAATTGTGAAATTGTGCAAACAAGAGCCTTTTTAAGTCGTTAGAGAAGGAAGGAGTGGTCGCATGCACGCTCCCAAACTATGGATGCAATGACGGAGGAAGCCTAGTTACGAGTCCATAGCAACCAGTTCACATGTTGTGTTTGTTTGTTTTGTTTGACCCAGCATGCTTTGTTGAATGGTCTCAATGTTATATTGTTTTATTTCATGTGAATACTAGTTTACTAGAGGAGTAACATAGTATTTGAAGTAATGCAGTAATGCAGGGAGTGTGCATTTAGTTTCCATGCTTATTGTGTTTCCATGACAACGTAAGTGGTAAATCTAGTGAAATGGCCCCTGTAACAGTGGAGTGTGATGTGTGAGATGAGAAAGCAGAGGTTAAATTGTGTGTGTCTTGGCTGTAAAAATAAAAACAATGGCTATCTGTACAACCAGAACAGAAGGCACCAGTAAATTGTTGGGGGGGGGTCATGTCATTTTTCTCAAGCATTTTGGAGGGTCATAGAAAAACGTACTATTGGCAAAGGGAGGATCAAGTCTTTTTTGACTAAAACCTGAAAACTCCTCTGGTAGCCCCTTAAATAAAAAACACAGTCCCTAACAAAGCAAATCCAACATAACAGTGCAGGTTTTAGGAAGTTGCATGTTTGGACCCAAATGCAGAGGAGGAGATGCGGAGGCAATGATTTAATGAGAAAATTAACTCACAGGCCAATCATGCATGCAGTAATGCAAGAAACCCATTTTCTGCAAGTACATTGCAGCAAGTAAAGTAATGTTGCTCATTTGAAATCTGTGAATAGGAGAAACAATGAAATATAGTGTTTGTTACTATGACTACTGAGGGAGCAGGCAACGTATGCCATCACAATACACAGTCTCACACATACCACACAACAATTTACAATTTATCACACCCCCCTTATTCAAAAACACTCTTCAAGGCACCCACATAACTGCTTTAACACACACAGCTCAAAGGTCAATGGTTTCTTTGCAGTGGGCTGTCTTTCTTTGTCTCTTTCGGCTTTAGATTCGCTGACATGATATATGGGCTCGAGAACCCGACAGATATACCGGCGGGCGGATATTATGGGCCGATATTAGACATTTCCTGAACTATAGGTATCAGCATTTATATACAGAGCTGGTTATCTTATTTGATTAATTACATTTCAAGATACCTGTCTTATTTTCTCTTTTATATATTTATTTAATCAATCAATCAATCAATCAATCAATCAATCAGTCAAAAGGTAATTCCTCCTGGGAATAAAAAAATATACAGTATAAATCTTTTGAAATAAAAAAGGAAAGGGAACACCATGCAAAGAATTGGGCACCGTAGGCATATGAGCTCTGAGAACTTTAACCAAGGTCTTGGACCTTAAAGTGGCCATATTATGAAAAAAAAATCATTTTTTCTGGGATTTTGGGAAAAAAAACCTGATCCATGCTGTTTTTAGCGGGATCTGGTTTCTGAATGTCTCTGCCTTCAGTCTCCGGGTGAGCTGTTCCACATCTGGACGGCTTTCTACGTCACTAGCCGAGACGAGGTGGCTAAACAAGCATGCTAGCGCTAGAATACTAGCTCATTCTCAATGGCAAAAGACTGCTACAACAGCCACTAGTTGACCATAATCTCCAAAAGAACTACTTCCTGTCCCTTTTCTGCAGGTATTCCACAAGTGGCCCTTGTCTAGAAGAAGTCTTCCAGCTTGTCCTGCCTTGGACTGACCAAAGCTGGAGAAAGAGTTATCTAGCTGATGGGATCTTACCGAGCTACCGAGCATGTGCAGCTCCCAACAAAGATAGGATAGAAGTGAGATGTCTCCCTCTCTATCTAAAACAGAGAGCTCAACACACAGGGTGAAAACAGGATCTGTAGCAATGTGCAGTTCACCAAAAAAATTTTGTTTTTTTGAAAATGAAACCATGTAAACCTATTCTGGTACAACCTCAAAATACAATTATGAACCTGAAAATGAGCAGAATATGGGCGCTTTGATTAGCTTGTTCACAAAAAAATGTCAAAGCTTGTACCAACAATGAGCAGTCATGGGTTCCTGAGCAGCTACCTAGCACTCTGAAAACTAAAATAATTGATGCCCACATAGCAGGAGAAAGCCTATAAAAATATAGCAAAGCGTTTTAAGGTAGCCGTTTCCTCAGTTTGTGATTTAATTCAGAAATGTGAGTTAACAGGAACAGTAGAGGTCAAGTTGAGGTCTGGAAGACCAAGAAAACTTTCAGAGAAGACTGGACAGGGGTCTCAGATGTTATACTTAGAATTTAAATTTGCCCCGAGTGCTCCAGTCCATAAATGTCTTGTTCCAGTAGCCCATTTCTCATTAGGGCCTAACAGCGGACACAGACCTTGTTGTCCCGGGCGACTGTCCAAGCTGGTATGACCCATACGGAAGAAGTTAGCAGATATTAAGGGTCTTGCTGGGATTCTCAAGCATAAAAGTCAATGGTGTTACCCACTGAGCTGCTAACATTTTACAAACAAATGCATTTTAATCTTCATGCTCCTTTGAAAATGGCTTTCAAAAGGAGCATGAAGACTTAAATACATTTGTATTACACATTGTGCATTAGACTTCCTGTCCAGAGAGAGAAAGAAAGAAGTTCTTCATAAATCACATTTGAAAATAATCATGCTCCTAGTTTTCTAAGCGTAATGTAAATGTATCCTAGCACAGTTGTAACAATACAATTAATAACAGAGTATATTTATTTTCCTTTTCTTTTTCTTGGACTAAATTGTCCATGGAAAACCCTGCTGTTAAGAACAAGAGAAAAGGAAAGGATGAAAGACAGTATGCCAAATGCAATTACTGACAGGCGAGGGCAATATCATTGTGAAACAATGGGAGCCTTGCCAGACTAAAAATAAAGCTGTGGAGAAGCAAACAGAAAAAAACTTTGTCTAACCCTGACCCTAACCCAGCATGGAGATGAATGTAACATATGAGCACCCTAAGGCAGAGGATCTGAGAAAGGCACGAAAGAAGCTGCAGTAAGTTATCAAGATGACCAGCTTACAACATCAAGCAATCCAGTCCAAACAGACACAGACATCCAGGCCTCAACCACGACATCTGAATATAAATGAAGCTAGACTAGTGGTGTGATGTGGCGTAAAAGACCTTTTTAAGACCATTACAAATTAAATTAAAGATGTCAGAGTCGCATTATTAGACTGGCGTCTAGTCACCCTGTGGAGGACCCAGAGTAGGGTTGGACTTTTTTTTCCTGATACCGGTCCTAAAACACTTACACTTATGAAATAGTGTTGGTGCCTGAATCGACACTTTAAAACAAAGACAAGCATGGCTTGTGTATTGCTAAGGCCATTTGGTGAAATCTTTTTTTCACTTATGAAAGAGTACTTATGACAAAACTTTTTTTACTTTACGTAAATTGCAGTTATTCAACAATAAGAAGAACCACTAGATGACAAAAGGATATTTTACAATAACATTTAATGCCCCACTAACTTACCAACTGTATTTGAACATACCACTAACGGTCCCATGACATGATGCTCTTTGGATGCTTAGACCTTAGTGGTCCCCTAATACTGTATCTGAAGTCTCTTTTTATAGACCTTAGTGGTCCCCTAATACTGTATCTGAAGTCTCTTTTATAGACCTTAGTGGTCCCTAATACTGTATCTGAAGTCTCTTTTTTATAGACCTTAGTGGTCCTCTAATGCTGTATCTGAAGTCTCTTTTATATAGACCTTAGTGGTCCCTAATACTGTATCTGAAGTCTCTTTTATATAGGCCTTAGTGGTCCCCTAATACTGTATCTGAAGTCTCTTTTATATAGACCTTAGTGGTCCCCTAATACTGTATCTGAAGTTTCTTTTATTTAGACCTTAGTGGTCCCCTAATACTGTATCTGAAGTTTCTTTTATTTAGACCTTAGTGGTCCACTAATACTGTATCTGAAGTCCCTTTCCCAAAATTCAGCCTTGGTGCAGAATTACAGCCACTACAGTCAGTCCCACAATGAGCTTTCCTTAGTCTGTGCCATTTCTGTGTCTGTAGCTATTGAAGAGGAGGGGTGGACCATTCGGACACAATGTAGGCACCACATTGACTGCTGCTGTGTAAGAAGCCGCATAGGAAGGACATCATGGTGGATGGGTGGGTCATAACACACAGGAGTTTCAAGCCATGGAGCGGAGTTTGCTACCCGGGGAAAACAAAAGACTTTCACCCAGGAAACACCTGTTCCTTGGGTGTGTTTTAATCCAAACCACAATCTTTTTCCTAAATTCAACTAGTCATTTTTGTGACTAAACTTCACTGCATGAAGCTCACTTTTGGTTGCCTAAACTAAACCGTATTGTCCACAACTGGCAGCTCGTAGTGCCCTGTATCTGTCTCAAAGTCACCTTTTAAACCGAACTACCAACTACTGCTGATACAACTCTGTAGCTCTCTGTAGCCAACATCACAGAACTCTGTGGCGGCTAAACACAGCTAGCAACTGTCACTCGGCTAGCAACTGTGGCTCGGCTAGCAACTGTCGCTCAGCTAGCAACTGTCGCTCGGCTAGCAACTGTCGCTCGGCTAGCAACTGTCGCTCGGCTAGCAACTGTTGCTCATCTAGAAACTGTCACTCAGCAAGCAACTGCCGCACAGCTAGCAACTGCCGCTCGGCTAGCAACTGTTGCTCATCTAGAAACTGTCACTCAGCAAGCAACTGCCGCACAGCTAGCAACTGTCACTCAGCAAGCAACTGCCGCACAGCTAGCAACTGCCGCTCGGCTAGCAACTGTTGCTCATCTAGAAACTGTCACTCGGCAAGCAACTGCCGCACGGCTAGCAACTGCCGCTCGGCTAGCAACTGCCGCTCGGCTAGCAACTGCCGCTCGGCTAGCAACTGCCGCTCGGCTAGCAACTGTCACTTGGCGTCACAGAGATCTGTAGCCAGCATTAAGTGACCATCCGGCAGTTGCCTAGTTTTGTACGATATCATACACATTGGTGCGCATACATTTTCGTACTATATCATGACCGTACCGATCATGAGAACTCGTTGCGAGAGGAGAGGAATATACATCCATATATGGACCTTCTTGTCCAGGGAGATCTAACTTGTTTCAAGAGTGTTGGACGCAGGTCATACTACCATTTACCACCAGTACCATTTAAAGATGAACATAAGCCTGCTGCTGGATGAGTTGTAACATGTTTCCAGGGACTCAACATCTCCCTTTAACATACAACTTCTCCACACCCACACACTCTTTTAGTTGTTACATATCAGTATCTTCGGGGAACAATTATTTAAAAACAAACAAAATAAAACATGGAAAATTTCACAAATTTCACATTGACTTGAAGCTTTTCTCTGTCTGTCTTCAACAAGTCCATGGTGACTGTGGTAACATTCCTTTCTTCTGTCCACTCTGGCACTTTAATGACTTCCTTCAAACTGTACCACAGTGGCAACACCAGCAACTCCACCATCATTATTTCCACCTTCCCAGCCCAGTAAAACTTGGATAGTATCCTCTCCCACATGGAAAATACCAAAACAGAACTGAAGAGCTATACATTAGCCCTGCATGTTAAAAATGACACACTCATCCATTCATATCCATCTAATTCTAGGCTAAGAAAGGTCTAGCAAATATCAATATCTAGGACTTTAATATGGTATATTATGTAATATGTCCTAAAAGCTGCACTAATCAATATTATAATGGGTAAATAAGAGTTTGTGTAACGTGAAAGGTGACATACCCACAGAGCATTATCACAAAATTACAGTTTTGGTCACCTCACAAATTTTTTATATACTGTACATTTCCATGTGTGATTAAAAAAAATACATCTGAGTTTGCAGTATTTTACACACAGGTTTTTAATTATTTTTTTTGTCTACTGAGGTTTTTATTGTGTAGTCATTCCATGCTTAAGCCTCAAACATGCTGAGTCACCTTCTCTCCCAGTCTTCTCTCCCATCTTCCATGTCAGACGCTCAGTCATGTTTAAAGGTGGAGAACAGGAAACATGAGGTGGTCACATGTAATGTGATAAAGTAGATCAACAGCCTTTATGTGTTTTGCCAAATTATTTTATGCATGTCTTATTAAATCATGTGTATATATACAAAACTTAATTTTGTTGTACGTTTGGCCATTTTTTGCACTCTTGCACTCCTCTTTCAGTCACTCTGTTTTCTCATTTGTACATGTCTGGAGACAGGAACTTAAATAAAAATCAACACATTTAAAAATAATAATTGATTATTAATTTATCAGAATCAAATCGTTCCAGAGAGAATCGAGATGCATCTGAGAATGGATTTTTCCTACCCCTAATGTTGCCCCACACCCTGTGTAGTACAGCACATCTCCATGCACTGTGAATGGGCCTATTCTCTGCTCTAGGCCACAAATGTCTGGTTCCAGAAGCCCATTTCTCATCACGTCATCCTGGTTCCCCAACACCTGAAGCCAAGCGGCGATGTTTCGCTCACAGTTGAGATCCTTCATGCACGTAGCATGAAGGGTCTTGCCGATGCCGAAGGACCCACACTAGATAAGCCCTGACCGGGATTCAAACCCAGTCTCCCATACAAACTGGATGTTTTTGCCATGCCCTGAGCAGGATTCAAACTCCGATCTCCCATTAGGATGTCGAAGTCAGAAAAACTTGCTTGGAACTCGGGCAACCACTGAGTACCCCAAGATAAAGATCCAACATGGCTGCTCCGTGCATCAACAGTAGTGAAAGCTGTAGTCACATACAGTCATAAGGACTATCCTATTAGTGTCTTACTAAATCAATCGGACACACAGTGCTGTCCATCTTCTATCTGTGGAGACACTGTTTCTATGCTTTTTCTAAGAAAACTAGAGCTAATGACAACAATGAAAATCTGACTTTTTCAGCACTGGAGTGACGTGAAATACTATAAGATACTGTACTGCCCAGAACCCTTAGGCTCCTGGCCTCTGGTAGAGCACCTGAGCTAGAGGAAGGGAAAAGACAGGGGGGGATGTTTATATTTAACTATTCAGGAGAAAGAAGGAATAAAGAGCAAGCAGAGAAAGAGACAAGCAGAGAGGGACTGCAACATATGTCCATTTCATCAACAACCTGTCTCTCAGGGCAAGGATCCAAACTCAAAGCCAAGTCCCAAGATCAGGTCCAGAGTTATCAGGTATTAGAAAGCGGTCTACACAAATAGGAGGTAGGTCATAATAACATCTCCTCCATACAACCCTAAAAGCTCCACATACAAATGATTTAATACACACTACAACAAGAGAATTAAAAGTAGGTGGAGGGCTCACACTAAGCATGAGAGAGATAAAGCCGCCATGTGTCACACAGGTGAGGATGCACACACTTTCATGTGGACATCTACAACACACACACATACAATCTGTGCTAAGTGAGAGAGATGAATGGATTATAGCCCCCTGCTGGCACACCAACTGTACACTTTTTTATATAACAGTGACCATATTGAGAGTTTAATGTAAGTTCAATTCTTGTTTTTATGTTTAAATACACGGGCTCTTATATGAGACATTGTGGTAGGCCTTTACTGTATTCCTTATTGGGGAAAAAAATTCCCAATGTACCCAGATATGATTTCTTGATTTGATAGCATAAGGTTTCAACTGCAATGTTACGTTATCGGCATAAATGAGTTTGGCATAAGGAAGTGTGTCTTTTGATGAAGTAGCGTCTCCTTTTCCTCCCTTGCTTTTTCAAAAGAGCTTTATTAACTCTGTGACCGAGACACTCGCCCACGCGTAAAAACAGCACCTCATTTTTAAACCATACAAGCTATTGACTTACCAACGGTTGCGTCTAAAACCTGACGAGTTAGCGGTCCCGGAGGTCTCTTCCAAGATTTTACATCCGAGATTTATCCACTTTATGTCCATAATTCATCGCGTTTTGGCTCATTTCTTCCGCTAGCTCGCGGCTCCGTCCCTCCTCTCTCTGTTTACAGAAATACAGGCCCCAGCATGCCCATATAATGGGAGACAACGTCACCCTCTGGTATGGAAGGCCAGAGGGGACAAAAAGGCCAATAGGCTGTATAAAAGGCCAAGAGGCACACAATTTTAGACACACAAATGCTTGTGTAGCATTGCTGTGGGTGTAATATCAATACATATGACATTATTATGTTATTATTGGCATAAGTAAATGGCATGAGAGCAAAAGCGTCTTGACTTTCTTTGAAAAAATGAATGTATTTTGTCAACTGTATAAGTTATAATGATTATTTCTTCACAGTGTGACTCCCAAGAAATATGAGAAGTGTTTTAGAGAGTAAAATGGCTTATGTATTTCTTATCTGTCTGTGATATCAATACATATCTGGAAGATTCATGTTCCATTTTATTTATTTATTTGTCTTTAAGGCCCTACAACCATTTTTAACATGCAAGTGACCTCACTGCAATCCAAATATTCTAATAACCCAGTTTGTCCTAAAAATAATGATGTTCATATCTTGACTGTAGACAACAGGGTTGATGTTTTACAAGTTATTATAAAATAAATCCAGACGGACAATAAACTGTAAAAATGGCCTTAGGGCTCAGAAGGTTAAAGTGTTTACAAAATACAGGTTATGAGATGTAGTGTGTCAAAATGATCAATAAATAGGATTCTAAAAGTGTGTTTAGAGGTCATGTGATTGCATACAAAGTAACTTAGATGCAAGTTAGCATGAATATATGGTACTTTGCTTTAGATGGTGCAAATGAATGTCAAAAACAATCTTTAAGGGTGCCTGGGTAGCTCACCTGGTAGAGCGAGCGCCCATTCCTAGAGGTTTACTCCTTGATTCCGACCTGCGGCCCTTTGCTGCTTTTCAGTACACAGTTGTATCCATGCTGTTTATCGTTTCTTTGGGACAGCGCACATACATCAACGTTTCTGTAACTGTGCCAGTGTTAGCTAGCCGGCTAACTTTCAGCTGTAGTCCTTAGGCAGATGTGTTGAGACCAGAGCAACAACACATGTGTACAGGTTTAAATGTACAGACAGAAATCAATAGGTTCATTTTACTGTTCATCAGCTATAAATATCTTAATATGCTTCCATTTTTACACCATGTGTTTGGTTTATTCCTATATTTATTATATTGCTTTCTATATTTACTCATCATGTCATTTTGGTCCACATGGTATTCCATACAGTGCATCAGACAAAACATGTGTGCATTACACATATACACGTGCATGCATAGGCTTTACCAGGCTAAGGAAAATATTTGGGGATAACAACCTCTCTCTCTCTCTCACACACACACACACACACACACACGCACACACACACACACACACACACACGCACACACACACACACACACACACAGTGAATTGTAGTCAAGTGTATTGAGAACTAATTAGCTTTGGGAGAGACATCCAAATCATTTCATCAGTTTAACCAAACTCACACAACAGTTGCAACCACAGACACACACACACACACACACACACATGGCCTCCAATTACAACAGCTTCAAATCAGCATGCATAGAGCGAGGGATGGGTACAACGGGCAGAGACGATGAAAGAAGATGTTACTTAACTATTCTCATACTGCATGAGCTCCGGGACAGACTGAAAATGTGTCCTGATGTGTCCACTGAGTCCCCACGTTGTCAGCATGTAACCACAGAGGAACACAGTCAGTGTTAATAAGCACTGAGCCATTACACATGACCTGGGGATATCAAGTGTTTGAGTCATGTGTGGATAGGCATGTCTGTAATTTGGGAATTGTTTTAGGTCAATAAGCTTCCAAAGACAGACTTAGTATCCTGTTCAAAAGAAACTGAATTCATTTTGTCGTTTGGTTTAGGGTTAGGGTTTTTGGTTTTTTTGTTTTGCAAACTGTCTAAATAAAGATATTCTACTCAGTGTTTTCAGTCTTTTCCATATACCAATTATGCCATATATTACTTTGTCAAATATAATTACGTTTTTTGAACAAAAGAAGCCAAAAGTTCTCAAATATTTCATACTCTCTGAAGACAAGCAGCATTAAAACCATCTTGTGTTGTCAACCACAAACTTGTTTTCCTTCCACCACAAAATTGAAAAAAGGTCAATAAACCTAATTTATATGACATACTACCTACAATTTTGAGTTTAAAAATTAAAGCAAAAAATATGAATTATTTTGACTAATAGATATTATATTACATAGTATATATAAGAGAAGATCAGATGAGGATACTGCTTAAAAAGCATTTAAACATATTTCTTTTAAACGCTCTGAGAATGAATGAAAAAAACAAAATACAATGGAAGTAATTATTTATTTTACTTGTGAAGAATATTGTATAGGTTCCATACAATGTACTGTACATGCATACATCCAAGTTATTTTGGGGCAATTTGGTTGTAAGAAACCCATATTTCTGAGATAAAAAACTATGAAAATGGGTCAAATTTGACCCGAGGACAACACAAGGGTTAACACACACAACTTTAATTGTGTCCCAGAACGGCGATGCAGCAAGTATAAACACATACAAGACACATAAATACATACAAGGTATACACACACAACTGTAATACTACAAGAACAAATAAATGCAAGTACAAGGTGCATGGGTAGCAGCTTCAAGGCAGCCTACACAGGATAGGAAAAGTGCATCAACAACATCAGGAGCATCCATTACATTACATCACCAACCCCTTTTTGTCGCCATTTCTGACATCCTCAACACACAATCAACAGACGAGAATATATAACCAACCAAGAAATAGAGAAAGAAGAGAAATAAAGTAGAAGATAATGAAGAAGATGACTCCTTCCCTGACCCATATTTAAGAGGGAAATGGCTGCAGGTATAAAGGAGTATTCCTGATAGGTTTCTCAAGTCCAAAAACAGGCGGGCAAAACAACCTCTAATCACAAATAAAGACAAACCAACATTGATTATGTTCACATGCACATAATATTCTACTTTTTCAGAATATGACAACATTCTGAATTTGATAAAGGTCATTAGGGCTGGATGATATAGAGAAAATCAACTATCATGATATTCTTGACCAAATACCTCAATGTTGATCTTGGAACGATATTGTATGGTTGAATGTTATTTACACAATGAGATTTTAGATAAATATTCTGCAGAAATGATTTAATGACCTAGAGGGTAAAGGTAAATAATTAAACAGCTAGAACAGTCTGGTAAGTTCAGAAAATCGCATCACTTTATTGTTATGCAGCCTTTAAAACCAGAAAAAGACAACACTATTATAATTTATTATAATATTACTATATTACGATATATCCAAAATCTAAGACAGTATCTAGTCTTCAATCACCATATCAATACATATTGCCCAGCTCTACAGGTCATGGAAACAGCATTTGCCGTCAGGATATTCCTGTTTTAGAAGCATTCTTTGGACATATGTACAGCTTTTAAGACTTTTACATCAACAGGTTTTTGGATACTTTTTCAAGAAGGTGGTTGTCATGGTGGAAAACTTTGAAAGAATCCTATTTTGCAAGGCTGCATGAAAAAGGGAATATTAGGGGAATATTCATTTTTATTAGCCGTGTAAACAGCTTAGTCGGAATATTGTCTTTTTCAGAATAAGAGCAAAAACCGGAATAGTATATACATGTTAAATGTAGTCAGTAAGAGCATTGAATGATTAAACATATATGGAACAAATCAGGAGCGCAGCAATTATAAATTATAAGCAATTATAAAGGCGGGAAAAAACAAGCAAGGCAGGAAATGAAACAAGACTACAAAATAAAACAGGAAACAGACAAAAACCCAGGCTCGTGACAATGACGGTCTACATTTTGAAAAGTTCTGAATCAAATAAAAACAAATCAAAAAAAGGTTAACAAATGATGCGAGCCTTCAGTACTTGCTAGCGTCCAACACTCAGTCATCTTTTAGTTTGTCCTGAAAAAGTTATTTTGTGGCTTATAGACATTAGACAGAGGATCCTAAAATAATAACAAAACAAAACAAAAAGCCCAGCCATATGGGGTAAGAAATCAAAGCATTGGTATGAACGCCAAATGATGTCACAGATTGTTGCACAGTGCACACTTTAGGGCGGACCCATTAAAAACCATGAATGAAGAAACCAGTCAGCACAGGCCTGATGAATCCCAGAATCTGAATCATCTTGTTGGAATTTGAAGCATTTGGCCTCCACCCAAGTCTTAATCATGGAGTGTTCTGCATCACAACTATACTACACATCTGGCAGTGCAGCAGCTCCAAAGCATTAAGCAGTAAACCCAGTCTGGTTTAGTGTTTAAGGATTATCTCATATCTACTCAAATTATACCATCATAGGATTAGAGCGCCCAGCATGAGCTTTTATTTTATTTTATTTTTTAAAGGCTGAAATAGCAAGTCCCCCACCCTTGGATGTACTTTTATTGTTATTGCATCCGAGGATAATTGATTTCACATTGCATCCACAATCTGACACAGAACATGTAATGTTATGCTGTGTAATGGAAGAATGAAAGTGGATTAAATGAAAGTGTCTGGGGGGGGGGAGGTTCACCAAGCCTCACCCAGATACAGCCAAGTCCTCTGGGGTGCGATGTCTCCCATTTCATACCTGTAGGCTGATATGGAAATACATTAAAGGTTCCATGGCATGAAAATGTCACTTTATGATGTTTTTTAACATTCATATGCGTTCCCCCAGCCTGCCTATGGCCCCCCAGTGGCTAGAAATGGTGATAGGTGTAAACCGAGCCCTGGGTATCCTGCTCTGCCTTTGGGAAAATGAAAGCTCAGATGGGCTGATCTGGAATCTTGCTCCTTATGAGGTCATAAGGGGAAAAGTTACCTCCCCTTTCTCTGCTTTGCCCACCCAGAGAATTTGGCCCCCCCCATGAGAGAGAGACATCATGGCCTTCAAACGAGCAAAGTGGCAGTTGGTCAAGCCTCCACCCCATCAAAAGCGACAGACTCAGAAATGGCACATACCGAGGAAAGCTCATTGTGGGACTGGCTCTAGTGGCTGGAATTCTGGACCAAGGCTGAGTTTTGGAAAAGAGACTTCAGATACAGTATTAGGGGACCACTAAGGTCTATATAAAAGAGACTTCAGATACAGTATTAGGGACCACTAAAGATACAGTATTAGGGGACCACTAAGGTCTATATAAAAGAGACTTCAGATACAGTATTAGGGGACCACTAAGGTCTATATAAAAGAGACTTCAGATACAGTATTAGGGACCACTAAGGTCTATATAAAAGAGACTTCAGATACAGTATTAGGGGACCACTAAGGTCTATATAAAAGAGACTTCAGATACAGTATTAGGGGACCACTAAGGTCTATATAAAAGAGACTTCAGATACAGTATTAGGGGACCACTAAGGTCTATATAAAGAGACTTCAGATACAGTATTAGGGACCACTAAGGTCTATATAAAAGAGACTTCAGATACAGTATTAGGGGACCACTAAGGTCTATATAAAAGAGACTTCAGATACAGTATTAGGGGACCACTAAGGTCTATATAAAAGAGAGGGACCACTAGGGGGACCAAGGTCTATATAAAAAGAGACTTCAGATACAGTATTAGGGGACCACTAAGGTCTATATAAAAGAGACTTCAGATACAGTATTAGGGACCACTAAGGTCTATATAAAAGACTTCAGATACAGTATTAGGGGACCACTAAGGTCTATATAAAAGACTTCAGATACAGTATTAGGGACCACTAAGGTCTATAAAAGAGACTTCAGATACAGTATTAGGGACCATAAAAAGAGACTTCAGATACAGTATTAGGGACCACTAAGGTCTATATAAAAGAGACTTCAGATACAGTATTAGGGACCACTAAGGTCTATATAAAAGAGACTTCAGATACAGTATTAGGGACCACTAAGGTCTATATAAAAGAGACTTCAGATACAGTATTAGGGACCACTAAGGTCTATATAAAAGAGACTTCAGATACAGTATTAGGGGACCACTAAGGTCTATATAAAAGAGACTTCAGATACAGTATTAGGGGGGACTTCAGACATACAGTATTAGGGGACCACTAAGGTCTATATAAAAGAGACTTCAGATACAGTATTAGGGACCACTAAGGTCTATATAAAAGAGACTTCAGATACAGTATTAGGGACCACTAAGGTCTATATAAAAAGACTTCAGATACAGTATTAGGGACCACTAAGGTCTATATAAAAGACTTCAGATACAGTATTAGGGGACCACTAAGGTCTATATAAAAGAGACTTCAGATACAGTATTAGGGGACCACTAAGGTCTATATAAAAGAGACTTCAGATACAGTATTAGGGACCACTAAGGTCTATAAAAGAGACTTCAGATTCAGTATTAGGGGACCACTAAGGTATAAAAGAGACCTCAGATACAGTATTAGGGGACCACTAAGGTCTATATAAAGAGACTTCAGATACAGTATTAGGGCACAACTAAGGTCTATATAAAAGAGACTTCAGATACAGTATTAGGGACCACTAAGGTCTATATAAAAGAGACTTTAGATACAGTATTAGGGACCACTAAGGTCTATATAAAGAGACTTCAGATACAGTATTAGGGGACAACTAAGGTCTATATAAAGAGACTTCAGATACAGTATTAGGGACCACTAAGGTCTATATAAAAGAGACTTCAGATACAGTATTAGGGACCACTAAGGTCTATATAAAGAGACTTCAGACACAGTATTAGGGACCACTAAGGTCTATATAAAAGAGACTTAAGATACAGTATTAGGGACCACTAAGGTCTATATAAAAGAGACTTCAGACACAGTATTAGGGACCACTAAGGACTATTAAACCACAGCCCCACCAAAAATGGCTTTGGGTCGGTTCTAATTGAACAACTTGTCAGTTCTCTCTCTTTTTCCCTCCCTCCCTGTCTCTGCACGCACGCACACACACACACAAACATTCGGGTTCTGGTGGTTGATGAATGCAGATTTGTGCTGTTTAAATGGGCCGGGTGGGTAGCATGCCATTAATCCATGACGCTAATGTCTGTTGTTCCTCCACATTTTCATAGTGATATTTTGTGATTACATTCTGATGCTGCCTCGGTCTCTGTCAGGTAAATACAGTAGTACTATGTCTTCCTCTGATGTAGACATAGCCTACACTGTAAGTCAGTAGTAGGCTATACAAGGAGTTGCATATTAAGTGGTTTGGGTTCCTTCTTTACGTCATGTTGGGGTACAATTTGGTTTTGAAGAATTCTACAAGCAAAAATACCCCAGGCCAAGCAAGCGGCCCGTTCCAAACACATTTCAACAGGATCTGTACTAGTGTAGCAAAAGCCATATGGTAATAAATATTGGGATTTTTTTTTAACATATTATTCTACATTCTCCATTTAGGCTACATACTTAACATTTCTATAAACTCAAATGTTAGCCTATATGTCCGGCACCTTATCCTCTAAATACATTTTGCTGAACCTCAATTGTGGTCTTGAGTTTCCATGGATTCCAAATCCAAAAAAGACAAGTCCTGAAAGAAAATTGAAGTAATAGAGCAAAGACCAGGCATGTCCAATGTCCGGCCCGGGGCCCAGTTTTCCTGCGGCCCCCCTTGCGGGTTTGTGAAAAACAAGCAAGAGTCAGATGTTGTAAGCTTAAATGTTTTCAGAAGCTTTGCATTACGCATAAAAAGTCATGTTTAAAATGAACATGTTAAGGATTTTTATCAACTTCAAGTATAAGTTATTCCATGCAGTATGTTCGGTTATCTGACTACAGATGTAAAAGTAAAGCAGGATTATTTTTGCTTGTTTTTTAGATTTTTTCACACCTGAGTGGTGTTGATTTGGTTACGTTGCCATTTAGAAAAGAATAGATAATTGTGACAATGAAAATGAAAACTGATCAGTGCATTTGTATGTAACTTTTATTGATTAAAACAAATGTCAGTAGGGACCAGTATACTAAGATACACTCCCCCTTTTCCTAACACCTCCCCAAAATCATTTTCATCCAGTCCCTTACTTCTTTTTACTATATTTAGCTGTTGAGTAATAACATTTGAATTCCTCAAATACTTCTTACGAGTGAAACAATATTCAGGAGAAAAGCTTGAAATCCTTAAAGACATTCTTTTATGCATTCACTCTGCAGAAATTTACAACATTTCCTGCCAAGTAATCTTGCCTGTAAACACACACACACACACACACACACACACACACACACACACACACACACACACACACACACACACACACACACTCATTGCACTCTTTTCCACTGGCTAATTTCCACATGCAACTACAAGGCAGAGCCAGCATGCATGTGTGTGAGGAAGAGTGTTCACTGGTTCATAAAGCCAGAGACAAGATCCTGATGGATCCTGACTGGGCGTCATCACTGTGCTTATGCAGCACCCTTCAGACAGGCCCCCTCGTGGGGGATATTGATTCACTGAGCGGTGGGTGGCATACACCCTATGGGGGTTCAAACCCGATAACAAGCTTCACCTCAAGATCTGCTAAGCATCAATCCCCCTTCACTGACAGCACAAGCTGTGTGTGTGTGGGTTGGGGGGGGGTAGCTCTGACAGACAAATGAGAAGGGACACTGGGTAGGATGACTATTGGATTGAATTCCAGAATTCCAATTTACACAGTTGGAGGTGACTGAACAGGAATTTGCCCACGGCAGAGCAGATTTAAGGTAAATTTGAATATGTTTCAAAAAGGTTTATGCTTATCCTGGGACATGAATCTGTCTCATAAAGTAATAAAAAGACCTGGAGTTTCTGGTGAGTTCCATCCTATCAGATGTGGAGAATAATGGTTGAGCTGTGAATTGAATTTTCAATGTTTTTTCAAATACATATTCTGTACATACTGTATATCACGCTTGCTGCCTTTGCTGTTTCCTGAGGAAGCAGACAGGTGTGGCCACTTCCACTGACCTCTCAGATTGCTGCAGGTCAGATGATAAAACAGCCTTAACTTAGACTCTGTTTTAAAATAGGCCCGCTTATCATACCAAGACCTGAGAATCATGGGTTGAGCTATTGAAGGGGGGCTAAAAGATATCTGTGAGCAACCTTCTTTCTGTTACTGTTAGGAAGTGTGCTCCTATGCCAGAACTCGTACAATTTGGAGATATTGGAAAAACAAAGCTAAGAATCCATTCTACATGCTGTCCAAATATCACCACTTACAAATATCATTAACAAGTCTACTCTACTGATTAAGCATTGCACTTCTATTGAGGCTGTTTTTAAAGACATAGGTCCCTATATATATATATATATATATATATATATATATATATATATATATATATATATATATACTGTATATCATCTGAAACTAGTTAAAAAAGCTGTCTGGCCAACTGTGTTTTTTTTAGGAAACAAACAGCTCTCCTTCTGTGACAAACACAAATGCTTGCTTTGTCCCCTGGTAGCTGTTGACTTTCCTTGGACACGCAAACTGCTATTCAGACTGTCCACACACACACACACACACACACACACATACACACACACGCACACGCACACGCACACACACACACACACACACACACACACAATAAGTAGAGCCTGCAGTTTGCACTTAATTCTATCAATGTGGAGTATGATTGCACTTCACATGTCCTGCTTGTCCTCATGCATTCAAGACGCACACACACACACACAGATGCACACGCACACACGCACATTGACATTATGCACCACCCCAGGAGGCCCAGTGAAGGCATGCCATTTGTGTGACACATGCCCACAGCTCAGTGCCTGAAGGGCTGTCTAAATAGTCTCTATGAGCCCACACCAATGCAAATGTGCTGTCAGCGCCTTCAGATTCAGATCAGAGAGTGAGTCAGTAAGCGGCTGGGGAGAACAGGAGGAAGTGAACGAACTTTAAAGGAAAAGGACTGATGCACATCCTCAGCTACAACACGACACAACCCGTTCACCACTGTTGGTGTTTTGTTCCAGTTACATGAGATGCATAGACTTGAATGACCTGATCACTCTAGATCCACGGCGTTAACCAGGATTAATTCTCGCATTATTCCAAGGACATAGGGGCACAGTGTTAGTTCAAATCCAATTCAAAGGAGAGCATTTCCTCTTCACCGTGAGGTAGTTCCAAACAGGCCTCAGGACGTGAGCTGGGCTTTAAAGCCAATCTGACTTAGCGGCCAAACGGTGGAATTGCTACTTTGGGCCTAAAAATACTTTTGCCCATAGACTTACATGGCCAAAGAGATGTCTGTAAATTAGTGGATACATCTTTTTGAGCATGACAACCCGTGTGAAAATGATTTTTTCGGAATTTGATCCATTCGGTCAGATAACATTTGTAAAGTCTAGAGCTCCAAATTAATTCTGCCAAATTAAATAATTGTATCCCTATTTACGTTAGCCGGAATGCTAATATGGAAGTAGCCAGCTCAGCCGGCAGAAGTCTCTAGTATAGGCAGTTGCATCTTTTTTTGGCTAACACTGAGCAACTCTTATAACTCTTACATTTACAAAAAAAATGCCCACAACAGGTTTGAATATTAAGGGCTGCCTAATATTCATTTTTTTTACGTTCACGCTTGGAACCTCAACTGAGGTAGTACTACAAAAAGTACTTGTTAGCAGGAACCAGGGACTTTAATTCATAATGGAAAACCAAAAAAGGCAAGACGAGTCGAACAGGTACCATGTAATGGAAAAACGGCATAAATATACCCCCCCTTGTCATTTGTGTTGCAATGCACGTGTATAGGGCAAAGTGTCAACAGCTAACAATTGAAATAATAATAAAAATATATATAATACAATTACAATTTGGCATATCTAAACACAATCAACAATTACCAGTCGTACCCCTTAAGACCTTTTAAAAATGTACAAAACAAGACTACACTGTTATATTTGAAAAGCTGATCTTTCAGTTAAAATGGAATAAAGGATTGAAATTGTATCTGTCTGATGGTTCCTCCCTGCTTTATTCAGCTGTCCTCAGGCCTCCATCACAGCTCATGGTTGGTTTGTCATCAGCTGATGTGTCAAGGACAAGCATGTAACGGGATTAGTGGGATATAATGACGGAGAGTATTGGAAGAGACAGACACATAATGTTGGCTAATGAAAGGATTTGATGGACTACAGTAACAGAGAGTGAGACATCAAAGCAGAAAAACAAAGATAAAAGAGATAACTCTGAGCAGTATGAGTCAGAGCTGTGAGTGCAGTCTCACCGGACAGATCCTTACCTCCGGATTTACTAAAAACCCCACCGTCACACACACACAGCAGAAAGTGCTCTGATCACTGAGTCATTATAGATAAGGCAAGAAACCAAACACACAGTTTAGGCTCAGTTGCAAATGATGCAAATGATGCAAAAGCAACGTAGGGTCTAGAAGTGGCTATATTTCAGTTTGGTAGGCCAACCAACAAACCAATAGGGGTGTGCAAAACAAATCAATTCATATTCGCGATTCAAGCTCTACCGATTCAATATGGATTCATAGAATTTAATTTTTGTATTAATTATTTTTATTGTATGTGTACTGCAAGATAGATAGATAGATAGATAGATAGATAGATAGATAGATACTCATTGATCCCCAAGGGGAAATTACAGACAACACACAGCATAGACATCATAACAATCTGACAGTGAAATAACAAATATATATATATATATATATATATATATATATATATATATATATATATATATACATACAGTATATACATATATACCTACATATACATACATACATACATACATACATATATACATACATACAGACATATATACATACATACATGCATACATATACACATATACATGCATATACATACATACATGCATATATACATACATACATACATATCTACATACACACATGCATATATACATACATACATACATATCTACATACATACATGCATATATACACACATACATACATATATACATCCATACATGCATATATACATACATACATACATACATATCTACATACATACATGCATATATACATACATACATACATATATACATACATACATGCATATATACATACATACATGCATATACACTCACCTAAAGGATTATTAGGAACACCTGTTTAATTTCTCATTAATGCAATTATCTAATCAACCAATCACATGGCAGTTGCTTCAATGCATTTAGGGATGTGGTCCTGGTATAGATCATCTCCTGAACTCCAAACTGAATGTCAGAATGGGAAAGAAAGGGGATTTAAGCACTTTTGAGCGTGGCATGGTTGTTGGTGCCAGACGGGCCGGTCTGAGTATTTCACAATCTGCTCAGTTACTGGGATTTACTCACACAACCATATATAGGGTTTACAAAGAATGGTGTGAAAAGGGAAAACAACCAGCATGCAGCAGTCCTGTGGGGGAAATGCCTTGTTGATGCTAGAGGTCAGAGGAGAATGGGGCAACTGATTCAAGCTGATAGAAGAGCAACTTTGACTGAAATAACCACTCGTTACAACCGAGGTATGCAGCAAAGCATTTGTGAAGCCATAACACGCACAACCTTGAGGCGGATGGGCTACAACAGCAGAAGACCCCCCCGGGTACCACTCATCTCCACTACAAATAGGAACAAGAGGCCACAATCTGCAAGAGCTCACCAAAATTGGACAATTGAAGACTGGAAAGATGTTGCCTGGTCTGACGAGTCTCGGTGTCTGTTGAGACCTTCAGATGGTAGAGTCCGAATTTGGCGTAAACAGAATGAGAACATGGATCCATCATGCCTTGTTACCACTGTGAAGGCTCCTTAGTGCCATTGGGCATGGTTTAAATGCCCTGGCCTACCTGAGCATTGTTTCTGACCATGTCCATCCCTTTATGGCCACCATGTACCCGTCCTCTGATGGCTACTTCCAGCAGGATAATGCACCATGTCACAAAGCTTGAATCATTTCAAATTGGTTTCTTGAACATGATGATGAGTTCACTGTACTAAAATGGCCCCCCCAGTCACCAGATCTCAACCCAATAGAGCATCTTTGGGATGTGGTGGAACGGGAGCTTCGTGCCCTGGATGTGCATCCCACAAATCTCCATCAACTGCAAGCTGCTATCCTCTCAATATGGACCAACATCTCTAAAGAATGCTTTCAGCACCTTGTTGAATCAATGCCCCGTAGAATTAAGGCAGTTCTGAAGTTCTGAAGGTGAGTGTATACATACATACATACATACGTGCATATATACATACATACATTACATAACATTTTTTACGTAACATTTACATACTTTGAATCCTCTTTTTAATTGAGAATCGTTTTTTGGACGAAAATCGATACTGAACCAAATCGTGAGCCTAAAAATCAGAATCCAATTGTGACATTTTCTGAGTTGCACACCCCCACAAACCAGTCAACCAAGTGAGTAGGCAGCTAGTCATTTTAAGAGACACAGGTCTCCAGCCTGGAGTTCAGTGCAACTTCTGGCCACTCTCTTTTTTTCTCTCTCTCTTTTTTCTAAAACTCGTCGTGCAGCTGACAGCAAAGCCCAACTTTACTTTTTATGATGTCAAAGAAAGAGAAATGTTCTTCCCTTGTATGAAAATGGCCATACATCATAGCTACAAAACATTAGTTCTTCCAGCATTTAAGGACATTTTTATGCATCGATCCCGGTTTGTGACCCAGGTCGTATCTGAATTGTCACAACCAGGGATATACGTCTACTGGCTTGGTTTGAATTTCCAAATGAAGGGCTGAACACAGGTCAGGTGACCAGGGCCCAAAACCTGTCCGTCGGTGTGAAAGCGGTACCAAGAGAAATCATTGGGCTAGGTGAACACTCATCGCCAGTACAAGTGAAAATTGACTTTTACGTCTCCCGCCTGTAAAGGGCGTACGACAACATGCCTATATCTGAGGGTGCTCTTTTGTTTTGTGTAAGTTTTTATTTTTGACTTTTAGGCTGCCAAAAAATCTTAAAACTAGAGCCTGACCAATATATCGGCGGGCTGATATTATCGGCCGATATAAGGCATTTCTGAGTGTTGGCGTTGCATAGTCTGTCCACCAGAGGACGCTCTACAATGTCCCTGTTAGTGATGGCGTTGTATAGTCTGTCCACCAGAGGACGCTCTACAACGTCCCTGTTAGTGATGGCGTTGTATAGTCTGTCCACCAGAGGACGCTCTACAACGTCCCTGATGGCGTTGCAAGTCTGTCCACCTGTTACAATGTCCCTGTTAGTGATGGCGTTGTATAGTCTGTCCACCAGAGGACGCTCTACAACGTCCCTGTTAGTGATGGCGTTGCATAGTCTGTCTACCAGAAGACGCTCTACAACGTCCCTGTTAGTGATGGCGTTGCATAGTCTGTCCACCAGAGGATGCTCTACAGCGTCCCTGTTAGCAACACTGAGTTTTTGTTCAAAGTTAGTATTTTTCTACATTTTATTTATCAGAACTTTAATATATTTTGATGTTCTGTTGTGACAATAAAACAAATTATTATCATATTATTTTAGTGAGAACTCATAAATAACTACAAATAACTAATGTTAGGGAAATCTGTTTATGTTTTGTAACGTGTTTCTGGATTTAAAAAAAAAATACTATATATATCGGCCGATATATCGGCATATTGTGTTTTTAAATAACCACACATTCGTATTGGTATCGGCCTTTATCGTATCGGGCTCTACTTAAAACCCTGATCGGTGCAGCCATCTGTGAAGAAAACAAAGCTTGTCCTTTCCGTCCCCACTCTGCTGCAGTGTATGTGTGGGACATGGACGTATGCGAGTGGAGGGAAACCGGCTGAATAGCTGGGTTTGTTGGGGCTGGTGGGCAGGATGATGAATGAGATTCTTCAGACATCTTATTTCTGTGAGCCACAGTTTAGGTGGATGTGCAAAAATTAAATTAAAAAACATGTAATGATGAATCATGATTAAAAGGCCCTTAGATGTGTATTCACATTCTGTACAAAACATAGGCCTGACAGATGTTTTATTTTTGTTCATTACTTATGAAATAACGGTTGATAACTGCATCTAAGCCACACATGTTCTAATTAACCTTAAAATAAGAGAATGGAAGAGGCTTTGTTACAATTAAAAGAAAGAAAAGAACAACAACAAAGGGCTTTATGAAAAATATAGTTCTGACCAGTGATTCCCAATCTGAGCTACTTATACCCAGGGGGTACTTCTGGAAAGATTGTAGAGTAGCTCAACTAATTTGGAGAAAATAATAATTATGATTTAATTAAAAGAATATATCCAAAGAATATATAAAAGCTATAGTGCGCAACTATTTTATTTTAAAGCTATAGTGCGTAGTTTGTGTTGCCCCCATGAGGAATTCTAAGTAACGACAACAAAACACAAAACTGTGTCCACATGATACAAGTCTTCCGTGATCGCACATCATTTATGGGAATAATAAGATGACTAAAACTGTAATACATTTATAATATTTCTTACATGCTGTATCTTCATGTTTCTATATGTAAAGCCCTTAGACATGTGTACTGCACTGCACATATTCTATCACAGTGCTGGGAAAATGCTTAGTCATGTCCTGCAAGGTGGAGGCAGAAACAGAGACGAATGCTGGACGATGGGACTGCTGGAGAAAACTACAACACACAACTTGGACCCTGCTACTGCTCCAACAATCTCAAACCTCCTTCACTTTATAAGATATTGTTTCAGTACTGTTTTCTGCAAATTTTGAATACATCAACAACAATACTACATTGCTTTTATCAATTTAATGGCAATAAGAGGTGTGATAGAGAACTGGTGAGAAAGTAGTCGCAGTGTGACATTACTTCAGGTGATGAATTAGGGTCACAGGACCAGGGGGCACACACACTACCTGTTTGAGTCGTGATTCACTCGGATCTTTAGCCCGATTAGTTGATTTTATCGACAGAGATGTGCGCTTTGAGAGGTGGTTAAGACTAGAAAAGCACAATAAAAATGTAGTTAATTAACCATCTGATAACTGAGTTTCTACACAATTAATCCTTCAAAAGCACCACTTTAAATCTTGTACTCACCAGAAATGTGCTCAGACGTTTCTTAAAAAAATGTGTAATTAAGCATGAATTAGCATAAAAAATGACTTATCAACTAAAGAAATCCACAGATTAGTTGACTAATCGACTAAGAGGGGACAGCCATAAAATTGACTCATGAATTGCGAGTCTCTAGTATCATTAACCCGGATCAGTTGAGTCTTATTACAATTCAATCTAAAATGATAACAGCATCACACACAAACCGCTTGCAACATTAACTACTACTACTACTACTATTCACAGCCATCGTAGCTGCAAAAAGCTTTATAACTTACAATTTCGTAGGCAACAACAACTCCACAAGTCAACTCAAGCTGAGAGACAGTCCGATACAGGTTATAGGGAACGTAGTAGTAGTAGGGAATGTAGGGACATACACCACTGGAGCAGAGAAGGAGAGATGCAGCATGGTTTCCGGGCGGTGACGTGAAGTGGCGTGAAGTGGCATGAATTGTAAATTGCCATCTGCCGCAGATGTGGGGTTTGTCCATAGACCATAGACTACATAAAGTTTTGACGCACGGCATTTGGCGGCGGTGTGTTTCAACGCCGTTAATAACGCGTTTAACTGACAGCACTCATTTCAGTATATCACAGAATATCGCATTATGTTTAATTCATTATGTCCAATAATATTGTATCGTGGGGATTCCTGCTATACCACAATGTTAAAGAAAGTCCCTTTCCTTAGCCCATGCTACACCCTTCCACGAGTTTCATGAAAATCTGGCCAGTAGTTTTTCTGTAATCCTGCTGACAGACAAATGACAATGAAACAGACAAATAAACCGAAAACATAATGTCCTAGGTGGAGGTAGTAAACCCAGGATATAATAAACCAGAATTACTTTCTCCTTCAGGCTATCTAAACTGTTCTGGGATTTGAACAGGATATGGGATAACAGGACAAATTCAAACCCTTAGGGGGAGAAACGATTTAGCACAGTTTGTTTATAGCAAACCCGACCCGGCCCAGGCCCCAGCCCCGGCCCTGGCCCTGGCCCCGATCCCGATCCTAGCCCCGGCCCCGGCCCTGGCCCTGGCCTCGGCCCTAGCCCCAACCCTGGCCCTGGCCCCGGCCCTGGCCCCAACCCTGGCCCTGGCCCCGACCCTGGCCTTGGCCCTGTCTCTGGCCCACTAGGGCAGAAATTCTAAACTTTATACCAAAGCAATGCATTCCTCTCGTCCCATCTGTCTCTCTTTACATGCATGCCTCTCTTTTACAATCACATTGCCAATCTGACCTTAGCTAAGATAAACAAATGGAGTGGCAGATGTCCTCCTCTACAGGAGCAAACTAAACGTCCACCCCCCTCGAACTGCCCTGCCCTGTCCATCATCACAGCCTCACACTCCTGTTTGCAGTGTTAACCACTCCAGATGAATATGCTAAAGGATGCCATAGCTGTTTTAGGCCTGAGCTTCTGAGGTGAAACGAAGGGAAGAAGCTCATTTGTTCTTCATGACAGCATAGCCTACAGGAAGTCATATGCTTCCTGGGCAGCTTGTGAGGTCATAATGTGAATGTGTATGAAGGCTTAAAGCAGCTATTTGTAGAAAATGAATGTGGTTATATCATTGCCTAAGTGTAAAAAGTAGAGATGTTCCAATACTGATCCGTTTCCTGTAGTTGCTGTATGGTCTGGTTTGGAAAGAATGGATGCCAAAAGACCTACTGTACGTAAAAGTAGGAATGCACCGATACCATTTTTTTTTATACCAAGTACCGATATGAGTACTGAATAATACCATTACCGTTCTAAAAATGTTTTATTTTTATCAGATGTTTAGCAGAGCATAGTTTGCAGTTTGCTCTACTTTTATCATCGTTTATCTTGAAATATCTCAACTACCTGCTTGGGGGTCGGGGGGTGGAGGTCGGGGGTCACGTTGTTCATGTAAGCTTGTATAGTTCCAAGCACACGCCGCGCTGTCGTGGTCTTCTATGGGACTGACAGCAGCGATTGCAATATTGAACGGCAAATATAAATGAAAACACATACCCAAGTGCTTGTTATATATACAGTTCTATTTGTATGTTAGTTTTACATTTGGAGTGGTAGGGTGGCAACTACTACAAAATTCACTATAAAAACACTATAAATGACAATTAGAAAGGAGATCCCTCTACAGATAATATATCTGTAGTCTGTAATACAAACATGTTTTCTTAAAGGCATAATATGTCATTAATGTAATCAATAATCACCCAAAAACAAGTTTAAAAGACAAGAATAAAAACCTTTTACTTCCAGAGTGTATATATATACATATGTGTATATACAAGCTGAAGTTAAAGAGAGGACGGCTTCTACAAATGGATAATGATCCTAAACACACCTCAAAATGCACGGTGGATTACATCAAGAGGCATAAACTGAAGGTTTTGCCATGGCCTTCACAATCTCCTGACCTCAACATAATGTAAAATCTATGGATAGACCTTAAAAGAGCAGCGCGACAGACAGCCCAGAAATCTCAAAGAACTGGAAGACTTTTGGAAGGAAGAATGGGCGAAGACACCTCCAAAAACAATTAAAGACTCTTGGCTGGCTACAAGAAGCGTTTCCAAGCCTGGGGGGGGTTACAAGGTATTAACTCTGCAGGGTGCCCAAACTTTTGCAGACGCCATTTTTTTGTTTTCTGTTATTTTGAAAGTGTAAATGATGGAAATAAAATCTAACTTTTTGTGACGTATAATATGAATGTCTAATGTGCAACTGCACTAAAAGTGAATTTACCATGCCATTACGGGATGAATACCTGACAGAAAAGAGTATACAGCCCTTAAGTAGTTGGGCTGTAATGTTATTATGACGTGCTGAGGCCTGCTAGCATGTGTTAAAGATTTCTCTAACATTACCAATGTCCCTTGCTCTGGAAATATCTCATTTTTAATCATTTTACTGCACTTTCTTCTGGGGCTTTTCACCTATTAATATGCTCCCTCTCACCTCCGCCTTCTCTCTTTCTGCACTCTACGACTGATGTGTTGATGTGTGCGTGCGTAATGACAGAGATCACACCATAGACATAATAAAGAGTAGACGCCGCATTGGCAGGCTGAGCGCGAGAAATCCAGCGGCCATCTTGGACCGGTCATACTCGTTACTTGGCAGCAGAAGATACAAGATGCCAGAGCACTGTGCAGCATATTCCTGCTCAGATCGGTGGATTTTTTTATCTTATCTCTTTCACTCTGGGTTCTGTGAAGCATTTTGTAGGCCTATCTGTGTTTTGAAAATTGCTACATAAGTTAAGTTCCAAAAGCAGCACTAATGTATGCTTGTGTTGTTATTACATTGGGATTGTCTCTGGTTTAGTTGGGATTTGTTTGATAAGACTTGCACGTTACTCTTATAAGATAGATAGATAGATAGAGATATATATATAATTATATAGCCTTTTCAATAGCAATGTGCTTGAGTCAACACAACATAAAAGAGGTGTATCTGTCCAAATACTTATGTAATAAGAGCTGAGACAGCTGGTCATTTATCAAATATATCGAAAGTCGCAATAAGTATGCAATATTTAGTTTATTTTGTGGAGCTGTCCTGTTAACTTTATTTATGTATTTTATACTGTCCAACCAGTAGAACCCGTCCTGTCCTGTAAACATGGTCTTTAGTTATTTATATTATAACTTTATTTATGTATTTTATACTGTCCAACCAGTAGAACCTGTCCTGTTCTGTAGACATGGTCCTTAGTTATTTATATTATAACTTTATTTATATATTTTATACTGTCCAACCAGTAGAACCCCCTGTCCTGTAAACATGGTCTTTAGTTATTTATATTATAACTTTATTTATGTATTTTATACTGTCCAACCAGTAGAACCTGTCCTGTTCTGTAGACATGGTCCTTAGTTATTTATATTATAACTTTATTTATATATTTTATACTGTCCAACCAGTAGAACCCGTCCTGTTCTGTAGACATGGTCCTTAGTAATTTATTTATATATTTTATACTGTCCAACCATTACAACAGTCCTGTTCTGTAGACATGGTCCTTAGTTATTTATTCATGTTGGACCAGTCCAATATAACTTTCAGTTAAAATAAACCTTGTGTTGTAAGAAAACTTGTTTAATTTGTTATGAATCTATTTTGTAATTTTATATATGTTTAAAAATATCGAATTCATATTGATGTTGCAATATCACATTTTGTCAATGTTGTGCAACCCTAGTGTGTGTGTGTGTGTGTGTGTGTGTGTGTGTGTGTGTGTGTGTGTTTGTTGGGAGTGGGGCTGCTAAATGTCAAGGTCTGGGAGGCAATTGATGCAGAACAACGTGGTAGTACTGTGCGTGTGTGTGTGTGTGTGCTTGCGTATGTGTGCGTGTGTGCGTGTGTGTGTGTGTGTGTGTGTGTGTGTGTGTGTGTGTGACAGAGAGAGACAAATATAAAAAGCTTCAAGTAGACTCTAATAATATAATCATATTGTTTCTTGTACTTAAATATCTGACTTTATGGTCACTATCTGTTTCTTCTTCCCTATCATATTTATAATGTGTGTGCAAATTATTTTTCTATAATAGGTATTTATACCTATTATAGCCTACATCATATATGTGATGTAGGGGTATTTATACCTATTATAGCCTACATCATATATGTGATGTAGGGGTATTTATACCTATTATAGCCTACATCATACATGTGATGTAGGGGTATTTTGCAAATACCTATCATTTACAAATGATAGATACACCGAGGATGTCTGGTCTAGGGTGACCAGACGTCCTCGGATTTAGGGGACAGTCCCCCGTTTTTGTCCCCTGACTAAATACAGAAGAAAAACTACCTCTGTCCTTGTTCTTTTTTTTTAAAGACACAACATTAGGTTTTTCAATCAGATTTATAGTCAAATTGGAAATATCCCCGTTGCTCTCCCTTTTCGGGGATTATGTTTCCAGTTTTGATCTCGGACGTCTGGTGAATTTATATTATATCAGAATTTTCTATTACTGTTAAGCACACTATGAATATTAAAATACGCCCAACCATGTGTCCTGTATCATAGCTACATGTATAACCTTTGTAGCAAAAAAAAAACATGAAAACCAGTTGGGTATTCAGTGAGTGTGATTAATTAAACGCGCTGACAGCTCATTGCACCTGCCAAACACATTACACTGAGTGGAGCGGGTGACCGGTCCAAGATGGCGGCCCCAAATCTCGTCAGCGCCAATAGGCAGTAGCGGTCGATGCGGCGTCTACTCTTTATTATGTCTATGGATCACACCATCAGGTTGAAGCGGGGGAGCTGACGGACTAATTTACCATTTTCATTTTTAGGCCTGGTCACTTGCCTACATGTACACATCCATGTAAGACACAAACACAACAGAGGCCAATATCACTAAAAGTAGTCTAAAACTCCACACAGCACCTTTAAATCAACAAAATGAGGATTTCAGACTTGACTTCCACACGATTGCTCTGAGAATGTATGGGCGTCAAACTTGACTGCCTGAAAACTCAAAGGTTAAGTTTTGACGTGGTAGAAAACAATACAAAAGCAGCGTCAGACGTACCTTTCATGGCCACACACCTTAGATATGTGATTATTAGGCCTATGCACTTAAAGGATTTGGCCTCAGTTATGTACACAGACTAGACTAGAAGCTGCATCATTTCTCTGACTGGACCAACAAATCAATGGAGCAAAAGTTCTTTTGCTCAAAAAATATTGCTATTAATTCTGTCAACTGTGCTCCAACATATAGAAACAACAATAGGTTTCAGGATGAGTAATGCTGTGTACACCTAATTCTTACCCTACCTATGTTATGTCGTCCAATTTAAAAATAGTAATATCAGACTATGTTTGCTTATTTTTTTAAGTGACAGGAGTAAAAATCCTCAACATTATGTATTCTGGTTTCATAATGATAGACCATGCTATGCCATGAACTACTACAAACTACTATTTCTAGTCACTGTATCTTTTATTGGGACTGTTATTGCCACTGTTCATTACACCCCCGACCGGCCCCGTCAGACTCCGCCTACCAAGAGCCTGGGTCTGGCCCAGGTTTCACTGTCACACGTGTTGCTTGCTCTGGAGAGTTCTGTTGGGTCCTTGTAAATCATAGATTTATATCTATTATATCTATAAAGTGTCTCGAGATAACTTGTTGTCAATTGATACTTTAAATGAAATAATAAAAATTTAAACAGGATACAGGCTGTTTGGGATCATTGTTTTCCTTGGCAAATATCATTATTTAGCTATTTTATTACCAAATATCTTGGGGGAAAAAAATGGATATAGCTTTGCAGCTCTGCTGAACATGCTACAAGCACTCTATTGCTATGACAACAGGCCTACAGGATGTCTGAGTATTCATAACTCAGCCTCTCTGACGTCCCTGTACGCAGGTTTCAGAACACGCAGTCTAAGCAGTACATGTGGCGTTCCCTTTGCGTTCCTGTCACTCCAGCCGTGTGTACACGTTAGTACATCAGAGCTGCCAGGCTGGTGACACTGATACCACTAAACACCTGTTGTGAAGGCCTGATTGTGGATCAGGCTGCAAACAGATTCAGCGTCCTCTACAAAGACAACATGCTGCAGAGTGTCCAATAGGTAGGGGTGGGGGGGAATCGATACAGCATAGTATCGCGATATTTTCTGTGGCAATACTGTAGCGATACACAGGCACCAAGTATCTTTTATTATATATGTGTGGGTCAGTTTGTCTGCTGAACAAACAGAGAAATTTATCTTTTTAGGGAAAAATTTAGAAGTTGGAAAAAGGTTATAAATTGCAATATGTCGCAGAATATTGCAATATGTTGAAAATCACAATAATATCGTATCGTGGCATAAGTAGCGTGATGATATCGTATCGGGAGGCGTCTGGTGATTCCCACCTCTACTAATAGGGCTGCATGATATGATCTCATATCAATCACGATTATTGCACATTTTACCTCGATAACGATAAATTCATTTTTTTGTATGATTAGACGACAGACACTGCGTTTTGTATAGTTTTAAAAAACGTCTTTTGCATAATACAAATATAAATAGGCTATACAATCTATCTTTCTTTTTTCTAAGGTTATTTTTGCAGATTTGCAGGACTCAGCCAACATTGGGGGAACGCTCTTACTAGGTGAGCTAGAGGTGGAGAAAGTAGGCCTTTCAACAGAAATAAATGATCAAAATTATCGTCATGGGGAAAATATATCAATGACAGCTTCAGAATGTCGATGTCAATACATAGTTGATTAATCATCCAGTCCTATGTCTGAATATGAGTGTCTGTGTTGAAAGCCTACTACTATGCACATGTTGGCTCACCTAAGATATGACTCATTCATATGTAGCCTAATATCAGCAGTGCAAGGGAAGAAATCATCTTCATACGCACCATCACTGTAACAGGGTTCTAAGGACAGCTTCGTGACTTTCCAGCAGGGATTTTGACCCTGCAAGTATCACATTCAGGGACACGCCTTCATAACTAGAGCTGTCACTTTATGGGACGAACTATCCAGCGCTCGAGGCTACCACTGTTACGACAATACGTCACACCAAACTCCATTTCAAAATCTATCAGGTTTATGTTTATTCGGACACCAGCAAATATGCAGGGCATGCCATCGATGACGTAGATGCTCGCATATAGGCATACCTTTGGGTGTTATGTTAAATTCGGTGACCAATGAATTCCCTAAGTAGCCTTCATTTTCATAAAAACTGAAGTTTTATATCGGCTTCATGAATGCAGCTTAATAAACCCGATTAGCCTACTGTTTATTTTGTGGAGGGTTAGTTCAAATAACGTTTCAGAATATGGACTTTACTTCAAATTAAGAGCTGGTTAAAGTATGAAATGCATGCCGAATTGAAGAGCAGGTTCTGCTGACTCAGACTATATATGAAATCACGTTCGTGCACGCATGTGCACTTGCAGATGAACGAGTGAGTGTCAAATTGATACATTTTCAAATGAAGTTCGGTATGTTGTTTATTTTTTTATTTCTTTTACACATTTGTAGGAATGGAACGTTATGGGCACAGGCGTACCTGTCGGGCTGGACCGTGCTCCTCATTCCCAGTGGGTGAAGGTGTCCCTCCTTCTAGCGATGCTGGGTTGACCGGAGAAGAAGCCATGTCCCCCCCCCCCCCCCCCCCACCGTCCCCCCGGTCTCCCGTCAATCACTCACTAACTGCTCCTGTGTTACTTTCCGCGGTGTCCTCCAGCATTCAGCCCCGCTGCTGCTCCGACAGGACTGGTAACGGCGATGGTTTCCTTTCCGAGCACAGTGACTCTCTGTCCGGCTACACAGTGGAGGCACTGTCCCTCCTCCGGCCGGTGCTCGTATGCTTGTAGTCCGGTAGTCCGCTCAGGCAGATGACGTCTCTCACTCTTTCATTCACACACACACACACACACACACACACACACGCACGTTCTCATTCCCTCTGACACACACTCTCTCTCTCTCTCTCTGTCTTTGACATCATCCCAGCTCACAGCCGAGGTGTTATTTTGCAATACATCCTGTCTTCTACGCATAAGCGCGTGTGTGCGTGTGTGTGTTTTGTTGCTTAGTTCAGTGCAACATTCTATTGGCATGACAGATCACATGTTGTCAACACAATTCCTAATGGAATTCAGTTAAATGCCCTTTATTTTGTAAAGGGCTTTATTTTGAGCACGCGGGGGGGGGGGTATTTGTACACTGTGTCAGATGACAACAACAACATTCCTGCCTCCTACACACAGCTCACGTCTTGACATTGCATGCCATGGCAGCGTTGTTAACCCCCTGCTTCATCATACATGAATTTGTGAACACTGATCAATGCATCTTGGGGGGGGGGATGTTATATAGGCCTATATTTTTATTCTTTTTTGCTGGGGAAACTTTCAAACCATCATACCATGTACACTTGCCCATCATCACAATGCAAGGCGTTGTGGGGGATGGAGTCTTATGGAGGTTGAGGTACCAAGAAGGAGAAACCTCAGTCATCCAATTCGTCACAGGGGATGCTGGGGAGGGGGCGTGGTGCTGGATAAAGAAGATGAAGTGGGTTGAATCTAGATGATTGGTTTAAATGGTTAGAGGCAGGGACATTGACAGCCCCTCTGGGTGACCCCAGAACAATGGGAGAGGGGCTTGCTTACAGCCCAAATCAACCAGAGGACATTATTTATGAAAAGACACAGAATCACATTGGATATGTCTCTGGATGCTGACTGATTCCAGTTAAATATTAATCAAGAGCCAATTAGTTAAAACCAACTCCTTAATTTAAGAGTCCCTGAATTAGACAACTTCAGCACACAATTGTGTTAAAAGTAAGTTCTTAAAGCCAAAATTATACAATAGAATCACAAAAAGGATTTTTGTTTCAAAGGAATTTGCCTTGGTGGACAATATACCTAAACATATTATTAGGAAAATAATAAATACAGAAACAAGTATGTACAACACTAATGGCTGTAAAATCTACAGTTATTTCCTTTGGATTTCACAGTAACACTACTGTATATGATTTTTACAGTAGAATGCTGTAAAGTTACATTACAACCTTGTCGACATGACAAAATCACAGTAGTCTAAGCATCACAGTTGAAATCACAGTAGTCAAAGCATTACTGTAAAAAAATCACAACATAGCCACTATAGTACTGTAAATAGTTGGCTAAGGCTAACGCTAGCGATGCTAAGCCAACGTCACCACCAAACGTTAGCGATTGGTTGTGGCAGATCCAATAGTTTTTAACTTCAACAGAGTACCCGCCTTCAAGGAAGTTAACACTGGTCAATGGAGAGTGGCCAGGCTCTTTGTACACATGACATGTACCAGAGTACAAGGACCAGGTGCCCTTGAGCAAGGCACTGAAAAAATGTTACAGCATGTAAATGTGAAACACAAAATACAAGTATGGAAATGTGCATGATATGTCCCCTTTACAAACATTAAAGCTAAGTAACGTGTGCATGTACAGTATGTTCTAACCTGCTCCAAGGTCAGGAGCAGAACCCCCCGATTCAATCAGTGACCCAGTGTGCTAGCAGGCAAAAGAGGGCGGTCTGTGGTAATTGAAAGAAAGATTGATAACGCAATAGTTTTGAGTGGAGGAAGAACTGAGATGCAAAGGTTGCAACCATTGTTAATCAGAGACAGAAACAGCTGGCCAGATTGAGGGGTTGTGTTCATCTCAGGATTTCCATGTCTCTGAGTGTGCGGGGTTATTAGTGTGTATGCACGAGGCTGACAGGCAGAGAGGTAATTTTAGCACTGAGCAGGAATGAATCAGTTCACCTGTCAAAGTATATCACAGCATTAGTTAACAAGGACTGCTGTGACCCCAAGGGAGAAACAAGAGTTCACTTCTGGGTTTATGTGTAGAAATAAGTACCTTCAAAGTAACATCAAATAGCCACTGAGAAAAATATTCAATTAAGTCCAAAGAAAAATCACAGATTGGATCTTGGTGACATTCTAGACTCTATATGTATGGGTCATACACACATATGTAGCCCACATTTGTCCAAAGGCCATAGGTAAATGAACACATAGGTGTTTGGAGACTAAAGCAGTGCCCGAACCAATGACATTTATGATGTTTATTTCTGTGGGGAAACAGTTTTTATTTTCATTTCACTTGACAATCTTGCTTCATGTGGATCTGCCATGCATGTTTGCAGGGAAAGTGAGTAATGCGGTGCTGCTGTGGCGTCATCAACTAGTCTATATCCTTGACTTTCAACTTCTGGGATTGCTGCAGGAAATTCCGCCGGATGCATGTATTTTATGTTTTCTGTCAGGCACCCCCCACTCTGATTCTGTTGTCTGTCTGTATATCTGTTTCTCTCTGTCTGTCACGTCATGTTGTCTGTTGCCATGCAACCTGGGGAGGCGTGCCTCCTTCATTCATCCACACCATCACCTGTTCCGGCTCAGCCTAATCACCAGCACCCACCTGTGTCTCATCATCATCACCACCAGCTCTTATACCGTGACCTGACATCCAGTCCCTGTCGGATCGTTAGTCTTCATCGTACGTGTTTGGCGCCGCATCCGACCTTTTCTAGTTTGTCTTTTGCTGAGTGTATGTATACGTGTTTAGTAACGTCTGTCTCCCTGTCTATGCATCATAGTATTCTCCTACGGACCATCAACATTCTACACCTCCGGATTCACCATCACTCCCCTGCCGCCGCAGCATTCCTCCCCGCTACACCTTGTTTGGTCATCTGGTTCACGGACTTCATCAATAAACTCTCGTTTGTTTTCACTCCTTGTCTGCGTTTGGGTTGCTTCCGCCAGCCGGGTCTGACAGTTTTCTTCCACTTTCCTTGTGTTGGAATTTGAAATTCGGTGGATTCATGAGGACTATTGTAGACTGATCATCAGATATATGCAGGGTAAATCCAGACAGCTAGCTAGACTATCTGTCCAATCTGAGGACTATGGTTACCTGGTCCTCAGATCTCTGCAGACAGGGTAAATCCAGACAGCTAGCTAGACTATCTGTCCAATCTGAGGACTATGGTTACCTGGTCCTCAGATCTCTGCAGGGTAAATCCAGACAGCTAGCTAGACTATCTGTCCAATCTGAGGACTATGGTTACCTGGTCCTCAGATCTCTGCAGGGTAAATCCAGACAGCTATTTAGACTATCTGTCCAATCTGAGGACTATGGTTACCTGGTCCTCAGGTCTCTGCAGGGTAAATCCAGACAGCTAGCTAGACTATCTGTCCAATCGGAGTTTTCTCTCACACGACTATATTGCAGCGAAACTGAGTTTATCACCGCCCATGACAAATCTGATTGGTGTAAAGAAATGCCAATAAACCACAGCATGTTTTCCTCCCATCCCCAAATGCTATTTTGGGGAGCCAGACCCTCCTCCAGACCCCTTTGGAGGAGGGTCTGGCAAAGTGAGACTACCCTCTAACTGAGTCAGTGTCTGATATATGGGGGTGAGATATCCCAGCCTGGTCTGCTATCTCCTTCTGGCAAGGCAACTTTATTTGTAGAGCACATTTCAGCAACAGGGCAATTCAAAGTGCTTCACACAAAAATAGTTAAAAAATAAAAACAGATAAAACACAAGAATAAACAGTTACAGTGCAGTATAAGAAATTTAACTTTAAAGAAATGAACAACCATTAAAAGAAAGGCAACACTTTTGTAGATGCTTTTAATCAATGTTTTTATCTTTTTCTTATGTTTTTGTCACTTTTTTTGACTTTCAACACTACATAACACTAAGTTATTAACTTTAGTTTTACAGTTATTTTTGGAATTTATAATAAACCTCATTTACAGGAAATTATACCTAATGTTTGCATTGTAAAATCAGAAATTAGGAATTATTTCGACTAAAATTAAAGGAATGGATGTTGATGGATAATCACAGACTGGAATATGTTAACTTTTACTCTATACTATTTCAAAACCAATTCCATTTTTTTTCTCCAAATGCTATATAATTGAATAAGACACCCCAAAATTAATGAAAGTAGAGATTTGTACTTGCCAAAGAGCGTTGTGTGGAATCAATCATGTTATTTTGGGGAATTAAAAAGAACATTGATATAGGAAGACGGGTCAATTTGACCTGAGGACAACATGAGGGTTTAAAGAACTGAGAGTAGAAGCGGATCTGCAGGTTTCTGGGAGTTTGTTCCAGATATGAGGAGCATAGAAACTGAACGCTGCTTCCCCCTGTTTAGTTCTGACTCTGGGGACAGAAAGCAGACCTGTCCCAGGCCACCTGAGAGGTCTGGGTGGTTCATAGTGTAGTAGCAGATCAGAAATATATTTTGGCCCTAAACCATTCAGTGATTCATAAACTAGCAAAAGTACTTTCAAATCAATTCTTTGTGGCACAGGAAGCCAGTGTAAGGACTTCAGAACTGGAGTGATGTGATCCAGTCTCTTGGTCTTGGTGAGGACCCGAGCAGCAGCGTTCTGAATCAGCTGCAGCTGTCTGAGTGATTTTTTAGGGGGACCTGTAAAGACCCCGTTACAGTAGTCAAGTCTACTGAAGATGAAAGCATGGACCAGTTTTTCCAAGTCCTGTTGACACATAAGTCCTTTAACCCTTGATATATGCTTAAGGTGATAGTAGGCTGACTTTGTAACTGTCTTAATGTGGCTGTTAAAATTCAAGTCTGTGTCCATGACTGCACCAAGATTTCTGCCTTTGTCTGTTGTTTTTAATATTGTTGTTTGAAGCTGAGCGCAGACTTTTAATTGTTCCTCTTTTGCTCCAAAAACAACCACCTCAGTTTTTCCTTCATTTAATTTCAGAAAGTTCTGGCACATCCAGACATTAATTTGTTCAATGCACTTAGTCAGTTTTTGTAATGGACTCTAGTGCCCTGACGATAAGGTTATGATTAAATTTGTGTCTGCATAACTATGGTAACTTATTTTGTTGTTTTCCATAATCTGAGCCAGTGGAAGCATGTAGATGTTAAACAGAAGAGGCCTCAGAATGGAGCCTTGGGGAACCCCACACGTCATATTTGTATGCTTAGATGTATTGACACAAAGTAATCCCTATTCTGTAAGTAGGATTCAAACCAGTTAAGTACTGAGCCAGAAAGGCCAACCAAGTTCTCCAATCGGTCTAGTAATATGTCATGGTCAACAGTGTCAAATAGAGCACTGAGATCAATTGATACTAAGAGTAGTTTTGCCACTATCTGTGTTAAGGTGGATGTCATTAAAGACTTTGACAAGAGCCGTCTCAGTGCTGTGGTGTGGTCGGAAACCCGACTGAAAGGTATCAAAACTGTTGTTTAGTGACAAGAAATGGTTGAGTTGTTGAAAAAACGCTTTTTCAATGATTTTACTAAAAAACGGAAGGTTTGATATTGGCCTATAGCTGCTCATTAGTGATGTGTCTAGATTGTTTTTTTTTAAGAGTGGCTTGATTACTGCAGTTTTCAGGGCCTGTGGAAAGATTCCTGAAAGAAGAGATGTGTTCACAATCTGTAGAAGATCAGAGGCCAAACAATTCGAGACATTTTTGAAAACACCCGTTGGTAGAATATCAAGGCAACAGAAGGAGGATTTCAGATGTTGTATAATGTCCTCCAGGTTGTTATGGTTGATCGTATGAAATTCTGTCATATTGGAACTAGTTTTGCTTGAACACCGTGACAACACATATCCTGTACTTGATATGGAGACATTGACTGTTTGTCTAATCTTCTGAATTTTGTCATTGCAGGCCTTGGTGGATAAAAGTTAAGATGCTACTGGTCCTAGAGGGTTTGTTAACCTAAATCCAGATGCTACTGGTCCTGGAGGGTTTGTTAACCTAAGTCCAGATGCTACTGGTACTTGAGGGTTTGTTAACCTATCGACAGTAGCAACCAAAGCATGTGAATTATTATTGTTTCTAGAGATAATATCAGAGAAGAAAGACCTTCTTGCATTCCTCAGTTCCAAATTATAAATGCAAAGTCTCTCTTTATAGGTGTTATAATGGACCAGGAGATTTGTTTTTCGCCACCTTCGTTCAGCTTTCCTACACTCTCTTTTTTCTGTTCTCACCAATAGGACATTTCTCTTTTCTTACCAGAGACAACTTTGACCTTAGTGGGAGCAATGGCATCAATAACATTTGTAATTTTACAGTTGAAATTATCTACTAGCTCAGTGACTGAGACCCCAGAGAGGGCGGGTGTGGAGGAGAAAAGCTGAATAAATGTTTCACTGGTGTATTCAGTGATTTCTGATTATCTTTCTTTGGACACTTTTGGGCACAGAGATAGTGCCACTGAAGAAAACACAGGAATGATCAGAGAGAGCAACGTCAGTCACCACAACCTTGGAAATGTTCAGACCCTTGGAGATAATCAGGTCCAGAGTGTGCCCCTTACTGTGCATGGGCTCCGTCACATGCTGAGTCAGTCCATAGTTCTCAAAAACACAACACAGTCCTTTGGTCCCCCTGTCCTGGGGGGTCAACATGAATGTTAAAATCACCCGCAATGATTACACAATCAAAGCTAATACAGATTATAGACAGCAGTTCAGTGAAATCATCAATGAAGGTTGCACAATATTTAGGTGGCCTGTAGATATTTAGAAATATAGCTTGAGGGTAAGACCTTAACTGAAAAGCCACATATTCAAAAGAAGCAAAATTCCCATAAGATATTTGAATACAGTGGAATGAGTCGTTGATTCACAATTTTTCAGATTATAGCAATAGCCCCTCCAACCGTCTGCATGTCCCTGCCTTCTGGTCTGCTAATGTAATGTTGTGTTTAGATGTTTTTTATGTTGGATAAAAAACTTTAAAAAAAGAGGAAAGGTTTCAACCAAACCTCAGATACATTTCTATGTAACTCTACTGTGTTTAGCTTGAAGAGTAGTTTGTATTTGATACAATATTTGTCATTTTAACATAAGTAGAAGAAGGAAAAATAGTCAAAGGCATCTCAGTGTAAGACAACAGATTTTTTTACCATTGGCATAGCAAAACCCTTTCCACACTTTTTTGAAGAATGTTCAAAAACTAGCACTGCAAAGAACAAAACCCAATTCAAGGAGCTGCTTGTTTATGTTAAAACATGTATATAAAAGTTAAGAATTACAAATTACAAAGATTGCATGTTATATTTGAGATATGAATGGATAAAGTCTGCAAATGTCAGCACTGTTAATATCTTTTGGCCTACTTTAATGACTAAAAATGCACTTGTAATTTGACACTGGAAAGACATGAATTAAGTTTAATATCACTCAAATGTAGCTACAAAAGATGAAAGTCTTACACAATATGGGGTTGAACCCACAACAAAAAAGTGACACAACTGAGCTACAGTATGTTCACAAGATCAAACCTACGATGTGTTACATGATGGAAAGCTGATTCATTCTACAAAGAAGTCTGTAAGTGGACAAATGTGTTATGAAGCCAAGTGGCCAGTTAGCTCTCCTCACTGATGTGTAAATGAGTGAATAAGGTTGGACTGTTTCACCCTAACTGCTGGTCAACTGTTTGGCTTAATGACTGGCTAATGACCCTATTCAATTGAAAATGAATCTAAGATATCCCCCACTACAGTTCATTCCTATGTCAGATCTAAACCAAGGCCAGAAACCATTTGAATTTCTGTTTTTTTCCAAAATATGTAGTACATGTCACTCTGTTGTCAATGTCAACAGGCAAAATTTCTGTGAATGATTGAAATGTGTGAAATTGACAAAAAAGCAGTCAAAGGTAGTTCTGAAGTATAAATGAGTCATGAGATATGAATGGACAAAACCAATCAATCAATCAATCTTCTGTCAACTTAAGATGCAGTGGACATATAGCACTGAGAACACATGAATGAAGATTAATTGCTCAAATTTAGCTGCAAAGGACAACATTCTCACACAATATAGGGTTGAACCCACAACCCTAATATGAAAGTGGCATGACCAGGCTACAGCATGTTCAAACCACCAATTTTTCAAATCGTGGCATGATGAAAACCTGCAGTCGAACACTGTAAAGAACAATACCAAGTGTAGGGTAGTGCTTACAGATGTTAAAAGATGTATAGAAAAGATAAGAATGAATCTGTGAACACATAAGTAGGACCTGGGTGCTGTTGTCATATTTAAAGAAATGTCTCAACATTCCCCAACAAACTGCAAATCATGAACTATGATCTAGTGTGTAACTTTCTGGTATTGCTTGTAATTTAGCATCAGGACATGAGTGCAATTGAAGGCCGTTTCTGAAAACCAATTAATTCTACAAAGAAGCCTGGAAGTGGACAAATGTGTTATGAAGCCAGCCAAGTGTACTTGAGTAATTAATGTCTGAATATTTCACACTAACTGGCCAAATCCTTTCTTGTGCTTAATGACTGGCTAATGAACCCCCCCCCCATGTTTGTGAAAGAGTTAGTCATGGTCTTATGTCTTTGTGTGATAGAAACTGATTCTTGATTTGATGTGCAGAAAACCTATCTTACAATCATTGTAATAAACAATGAAACGTGATGCAAACGTAGTGTATTGTAGTTTCATCTTTTCCTTCTTCTTCCATTCCCCCCTTTTCTCTTTTTCCTCGGCCTGAAACATAGAAGACAAATAGTTAGCTTAGCACTTAGTTAGTTAGCACAGTCAGGCCTGAGGAGATAAAGTATACACATATAGTTTTATAGTAAATCAATGTAATATTGGCTTTTGCATTTGTTGTGCATGGCTGTATTGTAACTTGTATATTTATGTATACTTATGGTTGATAGACCTCGTCAGACGAGGTACAGGATGGAACTGGTGTTGGGGAAGGTGAAGGATCCAAGCGTTCTGCTACAGGAACAGTCTGGCTATTTGGTGGAATAGATGGTGGAGGAGCTGGTGGACAGGTGGGAGGAACGGAGGAAGAAGGGCCAGTAGGAGAATCTGTTACATTAGTAACAAAAATCCCTCTCTTCCTCATCTCTGCAACAAGAAGAGCACAATCACGGTCGTCCCTGACAATGTTCTTGAGGACTTCATAATCCCACACTCCTGCCGTGCAGAGAACTTTGTGGGCAGTCTTCTCAGCTTCAGCAACAACTTCAGCTGCCAGCTCAAGAGGTCCATTTTTCAAACACACTCTCCTAAGATGAACTGGCAAGCTCTGCTGAGGCTTGAAGCAGAACTTGCACACCAGAAAGTGTCTCTCCCTAAGAAGAATAGTAGATTAGAAATACATTCATTTAAAAAGGAGAGCAAATGCAAATTGAGAGCATTAAACACAACCAGGAAGTCATACTTACTCAGAAGAAGACATGGTCAAATCAAGAGGAAAAATGATACAGCAGCTAACAGAATGTAATTCAGGTAACTGTAATAACTTGACATTCTGAGGTTGTATTTAACCTGTGTCTGGCCTTAAGCCACACCCAGAGGGCTGGGTTTGGTTAACAATAGACTTGATCCCATTTGCCTATAAGAGAAACCAAAAATCAGCTCCTGCTAATGGGCCACTTAAATGCTCTATCTGGCAAGACCATCATCATCAGGCCATAAGAAATCTGCTTAATCAGGGGAATGGTCATCCACCCCCTATGAAATTAAAATGTGCATTGTGTGTGATTACAGTGACAACAGGTTTTGGTTGTAAGCACAAGCTTATGATCTTTGAATAATAATGTAGAAGTAAGCCCCACCAGATCCAACTGGTAGCGCTCCAACCCCTCCCCCCGGAGACTGAAGGCAGAGGACATTCAGAAACCGGATCTCACTCAAAACACCATGGATAGATTTGTATGCATGTGGAAGCACCAGAGACACAAAATAACACCCTAAATCCCAGAAAAAGGGATTTATTTTTTCATACCACGGGCACTTTAAAGTTGACCATTATTTTTTATAATTATTCATGTGACATTGTTGCTGTTATATTGCTGTATGAAGTCTGCTGGTCATAGTGTTGTTAGAAGTTTGGGGAATATATTACGGCAGTTGTTGAGATAATTAGAAAAGGCTGACATAGTTGCAAATGAAGTCAGTTGCTAAGGGCAATATAAATGCTGTACATGTGTGCTTCTATAGTGACCAATGCACTTTGAATTATTTTAGTTGATAACAAGTTTCTGTAATCTTTAATAATTAAGGATCATGTTTCTTCCTCTTCCGTGTGCATTGTATTTGGCATTCTTAGCACACAATTTGTGTTGTCCAGTAAACTGGGATTATACATTTTTAAGAATTTATCCTAATTGTACAATCCTCCCACATTATAGTCCAGTAGCTATATAGTATATATGACGACTACTCAAAACACTTTCACACAGTACAGGAACCATTCACCATTTACACACATTCACACACTGTGGCATCTGATACACACTCACACACATTTACAGTTTACACACATTTTGGGTTTAGTAGCTTGCCAAGGACACTTTGACATGGGACTGCAGGCAGCATGTAAGACATGGACCAATTTGGAATGGAGCTTTGTATCGGAGCTTGAATCACGTGACCAGTGTCGTCCAAAGCTTCGCTTCACACACACCCAACGTGACTGCTTCGAAGTTGAATTCAAAGCTTTAACGTTGCGTGACATGGGGCGCGCCTTTGTGGTTTATTGCAGTAGGAGAGTCAACAGAGTCAAGACAGTTAGTGAAAAGAGATTATTATAGAGATTATTATTATATATATATATATATATATATATATATATATAATATATATTATTAGAGGGATCGTGACGGAAGTGTATAGCCAGTATAAAGTTTATAGCCTAGAAAGTTCATAACGAGAAAAGAGTTTATAGTTTGTTACGAGGAAGTTTATAGCGAGTAGAGAGCTTATAGTAGAGAGTTCATAGTGAGTCATTTGTATGTGCTGGCCCATAATCTTCTGTGCACACTCTATCCTCTGTGCTATGTGAGAGGTTTTTCTTCTAAAGCTGGTGTAATGTATTTGTTTACAACCAAAATCCTCACTTTATTGGGCAATGCCATATTTATTTTTGCAAGGCTTAGTTATTTATGTCATTATGTATTCTTCCATGAATTCATACTCAAAATGAATTCATCTTCGACTCAAGACATTCCTGGCTAATATCTGTGAAACAGTCTGTGACACAGTGCCATCCTTCCTTTCACCAGCAGATGTGCTCATAGAGTTGTAGAGGACTCAACCTTTTTCAAAACACTTTCACTAGTTCAGAAAGCTTCAGTTCGCCATTACTACTGCACAGCTAGGACATTCAACTCAATTCAATTTTATTTATAGTATCAATTCATAACAAGAGTTATCTCGAGACACTTTACAGATAGAGTAGGTCTAGATCACACTCAAAAATGTACAAAGCCCCAACAGTTCCCCAAGAGCAAGCAAAAACTCCTTTTTAGGAAGAAACCTGGGACCTAGGCTCTTGGTGGGTGGTGTCTGACGGGCCGGTTGGGGGTGGAATGAATAGTGGCAATAAAGATAGTGGAACAGTAACTAGTAATAGTAGTTTGTAATAAATATTAAGTCCAGGCGTTTATTAATAAATTAAATAGAATAATGTATCATTGAGGTCACCATTGCACATGTAAGGAGGTTATGTCCCCAACAAAAGATGCGAAAGAGGAGGGAAGAATAAATGATGCCTGAGCTACATGTGTGCAGATATAATTACATAGAAAAGTTGATCTAAAGAAGAATAAATACAAAGCGATACAGAATGCCTGAGAGCCTTATTAAAATGTATTCCATTATGTTTTTATACTTAGATTGCAATGCTTCCCTTTGCATAAAGATATTTCAGGCATATTGATTTAGAAAAAGTTAGAAATAGGTGCATAAAAATTCACCAAAACGCAGTAAATAAAGTGTTAAAACATTTCTGGGGTGGACAAGAACCACAAAAATCTGGGTTCCCTAGTGAAATTAAAGAGAAATCAAAGTTTGGGGATAATTCTAGATAATCATGTCAAAGCCAAAATGTTAAAATCCATCATCAGTAAAAAAAAATAAATAAATAATTTAATCAAGCTTTATTATCATGTTGTATTGTTCACTTTTACTTCCAGATGTCACTGGTAGTTTGGGGAAACTCAAATAAGCAAATCATATTTTTATATTTTAAAGACAGACAGGAAGTTTGAACCAAATCAAGAAGCAAAGAAACTGTTTATTATTGAAAGGCTGAGAGTTGGTGGATATTTTGGATATTTCTCACAAAATATCCCCTTTGTGTCACCATTTTTATTTCATATCTTGTTCTGCATTAATGTCTATGCATGTAAAGCATTTCTATTTCATTACTGTAAGGCACTGAGTTGTAAGCTATTGGTTGCTCACGCTTACTTCCCTGTCCCTTCTCATTTATCCACATGAATCCTAGTAAAATATTTGAGTAGCTTATGTCCCACCATAAAGTTTCATATTCTATCCAATATCTTAGGCTACTTTAGGGTGACCATATTTTGATTTCCAAAAAAGAGGACACTCTTCTCAGAAGTTAATGAACATGCTTTATTATGCCTCAGTGGTATAAAAATAACGTATGTAATAAAATAATGTATGTAACAAACTTGTTACATATAGTATTATATATATTACATATATTGTAACAGGTTCTCTTTTCAAATAAATAAATATGAAATAATGTTCTAAATATGACCTATTATATGTTAATGGAGTGGCAGTAGCTCAGCCTGTGGGGCGTTGGGTTGGGAACCTGACGGTCGTCGGTTCAATTCCCCATGCGGACCAAAGTATGGAGGGTGGATGGTAGCTGGGCACTGCCAGGTGCCCTTGAGCAAGGCACTGTACAACCGCACAGGTCGCTGACCCAGCTGGCAGCCCCCCCCCACACTCTGACATGTCTCCATTTGTGCATGTGTGTGTATCTCAGGCCTGTGTGTAGTGATTACTGTCAAACAGAGTGTAAATTGTAATTTCCCCACTGGGGATCAATAAATTATTATTATTAATGTGTAGTAGGCCTTCCAAAATTGCTAATTTCTGTGTGCTAGTTCCTAGTATACCCTGTTTTTATTCAGTTTACGTAGTGCAGTTTGAGTGTACTGCCCTGTTAAATGTTTTAATTATTGGTTTTAGTATGGTTGCTTTTTACGGACGCTTTATATTTTACACGTCAAACGGAAACTTTTATTCTGAAAACACTCTGAGCGGAAGTGTAGTTGTTGTTGCAGACGGCAGCGGAACAAGCAAACCGTACAGGTAAGATTCGGCCGGAAGCTCCTCTGCTGCACACGTAAGTAAGTACCAACCACATTTAATTAACTGTCTCATCAAATGTCTTCCATTATCTTAGAGTGTCGTACTGAAATCCCCATCTGCTGTCATGCAGAATGGTTGAGTCGCAGGCAAACGTTAGCTAACTTTAGCTAACTTCTCTTCGGTTATACCATGTCATGCTAATTTTACATGAATTTGCCATTTGTACTGTCCTTTTTCCTTTTTGTCTTATTATACCAAACGTATGCGTTTGTAAATGTAGCTACGTTACGTTAGCTAATGCTAACTTGTGTTAGAAGGCCATGTTACAGGTCATGGGAAGGGAAATATGAATGAAATAGCTAATGTTACGTACGTAGCACGGGATTAACAACTGGAGTTACGCAATGGAGGTTGCGTTCAATGCCATATGTAAAAGTAGTTTTCATGAGCTTTTTTCAAATGGAAAAAAAGGAAATTTTTTCTTTCACAAAACTCTTTTCTAAGTTAACAATAAAGCAATATTCTCATAAATTGTACAAACAGCTACACAAGAACAGAACTTGTGTTGGTCAAATCGACCCGTTTTATATCAGAAATATGGATTCTTTCAACCAAATTGCCCAAAAATAACAAGAATGATTCCATACAACATTCTTCAGGTAAAATTAATGATTTATGATGTTTGTTTTTTTAATGTTTTCACATCAGTATCCAGACTACACTTTGACATATACCCATTTGTGATCTATTCAACATCCTCTTATCTTAACTATTAGTAAAAAAAAAAATCATAATTTCTGCCTTTTTAACTAAAAACGTATGTATAATTTGATATAAATGAGGTTTGTTGACCATGAATTCCAAGAATAAGTATTATTAAACCAGCTCAGGTTTTAAAAAAGTGCCAAAAGCATGGAAAAAGTGACAAATAAATCAGAAAAAGCAACAAAAACATGAGAAAAGCACAAAAAAAATTCATTTTCAATTTTGACCTGGAAGGACAAGTTCATGGTTAACGGGAAGACAAGACAAGGGTTAACTGGTAGGTACTGGTAAAAATATAACATCAGAGGTTAAATGCCCAGCCTAGTAGTACTATTTCTTATTGCCATATTAGACACATGTTTGAGCACTGGTTGTTCTGGGTGTGTTACATCAGTAATGTGGAGAATCATAAATTGACTTTGCACTTTGCAGCCAACCTTTAGCCCCCCCCCACACACACACACGACATTCAGGATGTGAAGGCCCAGTTAAGTTCTCCTTTTATCATTTCAACTCTCACACACACCTTCTCTCGAGGAAATTACTTGTAGTAGAACCGTGTTAAGTAAGTAAAGCTTGTTGCATTTTACCATTTAAAGTAGTTTTTCTTTTTCAGCATTATTTTATTAGATTGCTAAAGAGATTAGTTATATAATGTTTGGAAAGAGTTCACTAACCCTCAGGCTAATCCATTTCCACACTGAATATGGAAAGACTAAAGATTAGGGTTGCATGATATTTACAAAATGTGATATTGCGATTAGGTGTGCACGATATATTGACTCAATATTGCAATATTTTATCGAAAGTATATTATCTACCAAGTCTATACATGTTTTGTCTACTGTTTTTTTATTGTGTAGCCATTCCATGCTTCAGGAAACATGTAATGATGATAAAGTAGATGAACAGCCTTTATGTGTTTTGCCTAATTATTTTACATATGTCTTATTAGATCATGTGTGTGTATATATAAATTTTTTTTTGCTCTTGCCTATACTCTAAGTTGTTGTCCATTATGCCGTCCTCTTTCAGTCACTCTGTTTTGTACATGTCTGGAGACAGGAACTAAGTAAAAAATATAATTGTTCTAGAGAGAATCGTGATGCATCTAAGAATTGATTTTTATTTTTTTCTCCCCCCGGCCCTATTATTTTGTGGAGCGCTGCGTCTTGTCCGTTAGCTGTGTTTGATTCAGAGCCCATTTGAGATGCTACAACGATCGTGTTTCATTGGCCAGTTACTGTGCCACTTGCACATGTTAGTGCACGTCAGCGCACGGGTCCACTACCTGACAAACCCTATGGAGCGTACCACGTGTGTGCATATTTCAACAGAAAGACAGTGGAAGTGAAGAAATTGATAGACACTTTCAATACAATATTGCGCAACATGATATCGCGACAACAATATTGAGTCGATACATCATGCACCCCTTCTACAGATTGCAGACTAGGCCTTGTAATTAGGCTCCATAAAGACATACAGTACTACATCCCCAGCTGATTACTTTGGTGTTTATGTGCAGTTAACATGTTTGAAAGGCATAGTAAAAAAACATAAAACTAGACTAATGAGAATATATGTTTCATTTCACCCCTGCTTCTGTTATTTCTTGTTTGGTGTTACAGCGCCCATATTCTGCTCATTTTCAGGTTCATAATTGTATTTTGAGGTTGTACCAGAATAGGTTTACATGGTTTCATTTTCAAAAAACACCCTATTTTTGTTGTACCGCACAGTCACCCTGTGTGTTTAGGTCTCTGTTTTAGCTACAGAGTGAGACATCTCACTTCTATACTATCAGACTGAAGGCAGAGGACATTCAGAAACCTGCATCTCACTCAAAACAGCATGCATGTTTTCTTTTGTTTTTGTATGCGTGTGGAAGCACCAGAGACACAAAATAACATCTCAAATCCCAGAAAAGGTTTTTTTTTCATAATATGGGAACTTAAAAACAAGTGTCTGCTTATATTTCTGCTTTAGATCTGTACTGACACACAGAGGAGGATGTCTGCGACTGTGAATAATCCCTTTCAACATGTAGTTGAGCCCTTGGACCCCACAGACCCAAAGAAGCAGTTTTACAATCTTTCAAAACTCGGAGATCCAAGATACGGTAACAGAACTTCTTATAGATTCAATGCAGATATGAAACCTCTTGGCGGGGAAACTGGATAGTTTTAGTGTTTTTTGAGGTTCACTGTCCCGCTGTTCCTCAGATCGTCTGCCCTTCTCCATCCGGGTCCTCCTGGAGTCTGCCGTCAGAAACTGTGATGAGTTTCTGGTAAAGCGCTCCGATGTCGAAAGCATCCTCAACTGGAAGCAGACCCAGACTCAAACTGTGGAGGTGCCGTTCAGACCAGCTCGGGTCATCCTCCAGGACTTCACGTATGTGGACACTATTCATTTACATTTAATGTCAGTGAGTTTCTCCATAGCAACGGATGGAATCCTTCACAACGGACTGTTGCGTGGAACAGCCTTTTTTTGAACCCCTAGAATTTAAATTCAGAGGGAACTGCATCAATTTTTACCTTTTTAAAAATAAACTTGGTGAGGTCATAGTGATGTCATCAGGATAATGATGACATGTTGGGGTGGCACTAGCTCAGTCCGTAGGGAGGGTTGGGAAATGGAGGGTTGTCGGTTCAAGTCCCCATACGGACCAAAGTACAGAGTGTGGATGGTAGCTGGAGAGATGCCATTTCACCTCCTGGGCACTGCCAGGTGCCCTTGAGCAAGGCAGGGCTGCTCAGGGCGCTGGTCCAGCTGGCTCCATTTGTGCATAATTAGGTCCTTAGCATGTGTGTATTTCAGGCCTGTGTGTAGTGATTACTCACAGAGTGTAAATTGTAATTTCCCCACTAGGGATTAATAAAAGTATAAAATAGTATTAATATTATTATTATTATTATTATTATTATTATTATTATCTACTACAAATTCAAATAAAAAGTGTGTTGGTTGTTTATCAGGCAGATAGCCTCTAATGTAAAGAGGATAATGAGGTGCATTGTGGGAAATGTAAGATCCAGTGTTTTTGCAGGTTGACCCATACCAGGGACTAGATGTCAGGATATCTCTCCTGCTTTGGTTTTAACACCACCATTTTATTTTTGGCAGTATTAAAGGGTATCTACCATGTTTTTTAACTGGGGGGAGGGCCAAGCCCAGAGGGGAGCGACGGCCGATGTTAAGGAGAAAACCCACTTTCATTTAAACAAGTCGACGTTAACGACACATTGGAGTTAAACGATCAAATTGATTGATCGGCCAGCCCTGTGCTGTGTCTCTGAACCCTCCTTGTAGGGGTGTCCCTGCAGTGGTGGACTTTGCTGCCATGCGTGATGCGGTGATGAAACTAGGCGGTGACCCGGAGAAGATCAATCCTGTTTGCCCTGCTGATCTCGTCATCGATCATTCCATCCAAGTGGACTTTAACAGGAAGTAAGACCAGGTTCATCAAACTCCTTCCTTCTCAGTTCAAAGCAACTGTTTCATCAGTTTGCTGAGGCTTTAAAACATGTGATACAATTAGTTTCTTTCTGTAAACTGGCTCTTTCTCCTTTTTAGGTCAGATAGCCTTCAGAAAAACCAGGACTTGGAGTTTGACCGCAACAGAGAGAGATTTCAGTTCTTAAAGGTGTGACAAGTGAACAACCCCAGTGTGAGGTCTACAGTGGTGTGAAAAAGTGTTTGCCCCCTTCCTCATTTCCTGTTCCTTTGCATGTTTGTCACACTTAAGTGTTTCGGAACATCAAACCAATTTAAACAATAGTCAAGGACAACACAAGTAAACACAAAATGCAATTTGTAAATGAAGGTGTTTATTATTAAGGATCTTCTGGTGGACCTTACTGTGTCAAGCAGCTCCTATTTAAGTGATGCCTTGATTGTGAACAGGTGTGGCAATAATCAGGCCTGGGTGTGGCTAGAGAAATTGAACTCAGGTGTGGACAACCACGGTTATAGTATGTTTTAACAAGGGGGGCAATCCCTTTTTCACACAGGGCCATGATGGTTTGGATTTTTTTTCACCTTTAATAATAAACACCTTCATTTACAAATTGCATTTTGTGTTTACTTGTGTTGTCCTTGACTATTGTTTAAATTGGTTTGATGTTCCGCGAAACACTTAAGTGTGACAAACATGCAAAGGAACAGGAAATGAGGAAGGGGGCAAACACCTTTTCACACCACTGTACATTTCTTATATACAGATAATTAGGAAAAGATGTTTTTAGCCCTGTAAATATGTTGCCTCTCTTCCTTCTTCTCAGTGGGGCTCTAAAGCCTTCAGGAACATGCGGATCATTCCTCCTGGTTCAGGGATTGTTCACCAGGTCAACCTGGAGTACTTGGCTAGAGTGGTGTTTAACTATGAGGGGTACTTCTACCCCGATAGCCTGGTGGGCACCGACTCCCACACCACAATGATTGATGGGCTCGGAGTCCTGGGCTGGGGTAAGACCATGTCTTGTTTATGTCTGTTTCAAACATTATATATTCAGTTGTGTGTTCTACATCTTGGTGGGAGACTGTAAACCGGGCTCACAGAGGAAGTGGTTTCCAGTGATGTGATTTTAAAACCCAGAATGTCCTGTTTACATTACATTTAAGGCTATTAGACATACAGTAGGTATCTACTGTACAAAGAATAGACAAGCCTCTGTTTTCTACAGTTTTCAATGTCTGCTCTTGCCTATTCAGACCCTTCTCCAATGAGTGATGAGGTCTGGCTACTCCACACAGCATTCAGGGATGGGAGGAAAACGTGCTCTGGTTTAATGGCATTTCTTTAAACCAATGAGAATTGTCATGGGCGGTGCTAAACTCTGCACAGAGCCGCTGCAAAGTAGTTGTGTGAGACAGATCCGATTGGACAGATAGTCTAGCTAGCTGTCTGGATTTACCCTGCAGAGATCTGAGGACCAGGTAACCATAGTCCTCAGATTGGACAGATAGTCTAGCTAGCTGTCTGGATTTACCCTGCAGAGATCTGAGGACCAGGTAACCATAGTCCTCAGATTGGATAGATAGTCTAGCTAGCTGTCTGGATTTACCCTGCAGAGATCTGAGGACCAGGTAACCATAGTCCTCAGAAATCCACTGAATTTAAAATGCCAACACAAAGGAAGCGGAAGGAAACAGAAAATACATCCGGCGGAATTTCCAGCAGCACCGGAGCAATCCCGGGAGTTGAACATGGATATAGACTAGCTGACAGATAACATTACAATGACCAAATAAAATGACTTTAATTGATCATTGATCATATATTTGTCATGTAACCCTCAGGTGTGGGTGGAATTGAGGCAGAGGCTGTCATGCTGGGTCAGCCAATAAGCATGGTCCTGCCTGAGGTGGTGGGATACAAGCTGTCCGGGACCCCAGACAAGTTCATTACCTCCACTGACATTGTCCTCACAGTTACTAAGGTAATTATACTCACTTTTACAAGCTTTACACACTTTGCATGTAAAATATTCTGCGGTAGGCAATATGTTTGATTATTTTGGGTTTATGTCTGTTGTATTGAGCATCATATTCTAACATTATCCCTCTCCCCTTGTGCTCTCAGCACCTTCGTCAGGTGGGTGTTGTTGGGAAGTTTGTGGAGTTTTTTGGCCCAGGTGTTGCTCAGCTGTCCATCGCTGACAGAGCCACCATCGCTAACATGTGTCCAGAGTACGGAGCCACAGCAGCTTTCTTCCCCGTGGACAATGTCAGCATTCAGTACCTCAAGCAGACCGGTGGGTGTCACGCTGTAGAATATGGAGATAATGTTGCATGAGGGGCTCAGGTGGCTTGACTGGCTTGTCCCAAACTACATGTTTGACTTGACATGAAACCTCATGGACGTAGTCACTTCGACATGTTAACTTCAGCACCATCACAGTACACAAGACTGATCTAGGGATTTTATTTTTCACCGATAGCTGACCCTTGTTAACCATTCATTAACTGTCTTGTCTGTAAGACAAGAAAGCAATGAGTCCTGTTCACGCATCCGTCAGGCTTGGACATGCGTTCCGTGTCAACTAACAATGTGTGGGACGCCAGTCTTTATATAGTGGAATGTGTCACAGATATCTATGCTGTGATTGCCGTCCAGCAGAGAAACACTAAATAGCAGAAAAATAGCTATAAATCTGCAATAGCAACCTAAAAGTGGTAGAACTAAAGATTTCAGTCCTGGTTGATTTAAAGGTGCCCTGCCACACATATCACAAGTATCTCATGACTTTGTGGTAATGTCTACTATGGACTCTGTATCTTGGTGACCATGGTTACCTTGTTTCAAGCCATTCTAGCGTGGTATAGAAAGCCTGCAGGAAGACTTGGCTCCATTTGGGCCAGTTCTCATTAATATTCAACCAGCTAAGCTGCTTGACTCTGATTGGCTAACAGCTAGCGAATGAGAGTCTGGCTATCAGCACCCATGATTAGTAATGAGCTCAGGCAACATGACATCAGACTGACCAGCTGATGTGATTGGCCCGATTTCTCCTTATTTTTTTTCAGTGGCTAGAGCTGACAGAGGAGTTAGTGGTTCGTCATCACATTCTCCACATAACACACACACACACACATATGGACCTGACATATTTCAAAAAATCCAAGTTAAAAGGCTTTTGTGTGGCGGGGCACCTTTTTTTTTATTTCTGTTTGAGTGAAAACTTAACATAACTAAACATTACTTAACAAAACGTTTCATTCTTTGCCAGATAGCAAAAAATTCACTTAGATAACCTTTAGCTGTTCCTTAGTCTCGCTTTGCCAGACACTCCTTTACAGTGCTGCGGAGGAGGGTCTAACTAGCTAGTCCATATAGCATTCCGGGATGGAAGAAAAACGTTTTCTGGTTTATTGGCATTTCTTTAAGCAAATCACAATCGTCTTGGACTGTGCTAAGCTCCGTACTCAATGACGGAGCCGCTGCAAAATACCTTTGGGAAGGAAGTTGTTTCGGTGGAACACGTGTACGTTCAGAAGTAGTTTTAGCCGTGCAACAGGAAACTCAGATTGGACAGATAGTCTAGCTAGCTGTCTGGATTTACCCTGCAGAGATCTGAGGACCAGGTAACCATAGTCCTCAGATTGGACAGATAGTCTAGCTAGCTGTCTGGATTTACCCTGCAGAGACCTGAGGACCAGGTAACCATAGTACTCAGATTGGACAGATAGTCTAGCTAGCTGTCTGGATTTACCCTGCAGAGATCTGAGGACCAGGTAACCATAGTCCTCAGATTGGACAGATAGTCTAGCTAGCTGTCTGGATTTACCCTGCAGAGATCTGAGGACCAGGTAACCATAGTCCTCAGATTGGACAGATAGTCTAGCTAGCTGTCTGGATTTACCCTGCAGAGATCTGAGGATCAGGTAACCATAGTCCTCAGAAATCAGCCAGAGTGGGCATGCTTGGATGCGTCAACTGTAAAATGGCCATCAGGCTCCACCGGAGCAGTCCCAGAGGTTGAGCTTTGTGGATCTAGACTAGCTATTCCTTGACAAAACAAAACACGATGTTGTTTGCTAGCTACACATTCAGTTAGACTAACGTTACTTGTGATTCTGCAGAGAATTTCAAACAACTTCTTTCCTCTGCGACTACAACCAGACACGAGTGTTTATCCACAGGCTGTCACTATGATGAACATCAGTCCACAGTGTTGGCATCAATCTGTAAGGATTGCCACTTTAGCTAGCAGTTACGAAATGGACATAAAGCCTATTTTTCTTTTAAAATGCAACACACTTAATAATTACTTAAATACATAATTACAATGATATTGTTTTTATAATAAATAACATTCCTAATTTGATTCGCCCCCATTTTGGGGGTAACTTATCAGTTTACCGTCAGTTCAGTACTGCTACGTTCTATGGAGTTAATTTGCCTCCATAGAAGTTCTGGCAAAACTTGACCTCCAGTGTGCAGCCAAGTATAAAGACCCCTCTGACTTATAACAAGAAATTATTTTCAGCTTTCTGTTTCCATTTGTTTGTGTTCAGGGAGAGATGCAGAACAGCTGGCCTACATTACAAAGTACCTGAAGGCAGTGGCCATGTTCAGAGACTACAACGATGTCTCTCAGGATCCAGATTACACACGGGTCAGTCATTACATCATTGTGACGTTTTGGCAGTTTTTATTATCTGTTGTTTTTATAGTTTTCTTTTTAAAAGGTAGAATAGTGTTTGTATTTGTGCCAAAAAGACACAACATGCTCACATCCTGATTATATATGTTGTAACCTGATACTAAACACAAAAACATAATAAAAATAATAAAATAAATGAGTTGTTTAAACATAAGCCTGCTAACAGTTCAACAATAAATGTGTACGCAGAGAAGTATAAATTGGCAAATTATGATGTTTTTATTTATTTTCTTATTTTTAAAACAGTGAGGCAAAGATAGATGAAATGAACCACCAGTACATCCTGATTGCTCTCTCTCTCTCTCTCTCTCTCTCTCTCTCTCTCAGGTTGTAGAGCTGGATCTGAGCACCGTGGTTCCATGCTGTAGCGGCCCCAAAAGACCTCAGGACAGAATTTCTGTGTCTGACATGAAAACCGACTTTGAAACCTGCCTGGGAGCAAAGGTCGGTACCAGTACGCTCTCATGCATCACAGAAGAATCAAGAACTAGTGTGGAATAAAGGATAAACATGAAATATGATGTACAAGTGTGTACAGGCCAAGGTGCAAATTTAAGTATCACATTAATTAAGACTAAAAAAAATGAATTTTCTAACAACTTGTCAGAAAGGTTGGGGAAAAAAATCACAGTACTTTTTGGTACAGTTTCTAGACTGTAAAATATGATATAATATAATCAGTTTGACTCCTTATTGCATCTGCATTGTATCTGATCTCCAGCAGGGGGAGACTCTTTAAAGAAGAATTCTGGTCGATTCCAACACGTAGCTCTGTTTGTACATTAGGAGGTTTGTCAGTAGAGAGAAAAATGAAACCAATCGGTGCTGCCTACACCGTGTTATCCTCCTGCTAGAGTTAGCACCCAACAGGCTGTAACAGGGCAAGTTTTAAACCTGTTTTTAGCCTCTTAACATGTTCAAAATGTCATTACCAGTGCCTAGCCATGTGAAGTGATTCCTTCTGAGTGAACACAGTGAATCGGACCGCAGCAGATGGGGAAGAAATGCATAAAAGCGGTGCTAATTCAGCTCCGTTTGTCATCTTGCTTACATGAGATAGTTTGGGGTTTTAAACAACATTTTGTCATTTGTATATGGTTGCTTTCTGGCTAGTCATTTAATATTTGATTTGAACTAATAACGGTTGTTGCTTCTTTTGTAAAATAAAGTAGTTTGCTAAATCTAATCTAAGCTATCTTAAAATATAGTTTGGGAATTGTTAGAAAAACTCAAATATTAGCTCAAGTATAAAAAAAACAACACACAGCCCTTTTTCATCAGTAATAGCTTTGAACGTGTGTTCACCACTCAGTTGCCGTTACTTCCAGGGTGTTGTTTGACTCCACAAAGTAACTTGTTTCATGTTGGTCTGTGACATTTTCAGCAAGGTTTCAAGGGTTTCCAGGTGGCTCCGGAGCATCACAGCACTGCGGTCCCCTTCCAGTTTGATGGAAAAGAGTATACGTTAAGCCACGGCTCTGTGGTCATCGCTGCCATCACCAGCTGCACCAACACAAGCAACCCATCTGTCATGCTTGGAGCCGGTGGGTGTACAGTACCTCTCTTAATGCCATTTCTGGGATATCATGGAATTTGGGCAGCTGTATTCTAATATGTATGTCTAATGTTTACTACAATTATTTGAATAAGTTGTAAAAGTGAAATGCTTTTCTTTCAGGGCTCCTTGCGAAAAAAGCAATAGAGTGTGGCTTGAGCGTTAAGCCGTACATAAAGACCAGCCTGTCACCAGGCAGCGGCGTGGTCACCACCTACCTAAAGGAGAGCGGTGTTATGGACTACCTCTTTCAGCTGGGGTGAGCTGCTTTAATTCCTGTTTCAGCCAGTTGTCTATATGTGGATAATCCAAACACAGTGTTTTCCACGTTGATTAGTGTAGTGGCCGCCTGCCATGGCAAAATTTCTGCCGCCACTGTATCAGAAATAGGGCAGACGCACAGTGTAGTTGCGGTTTTCTTTTTAATTATCCTGCCACCATAATGCAATACAATTTAACAACAAGGAGAACTAGTGGTGGGACAGACTTGCCCCCAACTGCTAAAAAAAAAATCTTAAAGGAAGCACTGAATCATGTTTTATGGGAAGTTCAACAAAGTCCACTTGCTAGCTTTTATTTCTTTTTTAAAGATAATTTATGGGCATTTTTGGCCCTTTTTATTTTAATAGGACAGCAGAAAACATGAAGGGGGGGATGACATGCAGCAAAGGGCAAGTCGGAGCCGAACCCAGGGCGCCTCTGCCTCAGCTACTTTTTTTATTAGATTTTATAACAAAATGTTCTCTGTTGTGGATGTAGCTCACAAACTCATAGATTACATGATTGAGTTCCATACTTTTTGACAACTGAGCAAAGTTCACTGCTGAGGAGGAAAAATGTTGGCCAATAAGTAAAAGGAAATTGCAATTCTAAACTACCTCTAACTACATCTTGGTTGAAGATTGATCAGAAATCTCAGAAACTACATAAATTGGTGGCTGTCTCACAAACCAGTTATTGGCCCTATTTGATTAACAGTATATTTTACATAATGTCAGAGTACAAGAGGGCAATATGAATTAAAATCCTTAATTACTGTATAAGTAATCAGAGGTGTCAAAAGTATTCACATCCATTACTCAGATAGAAGTATAGATAGTAGGGTTGAAAAAGACTTCTGTTAAAGTATCAACTCAAGCTTTTTAGTCAAGTGTAAAACTACTGGTTTCAAAACTATTTCAAGTATAAAAGCAAAAGTAATGTAAGGGGAATAAAAATAATATAACGCTTTTTCAAATCTGACGGCGAGTTTTGGAAACCATTAGCTCGTGGTACTTGGGTGCACAGAGCTGGCAGCGCATTCAGAAGGAGTTGATTTTGCATCCAACCATTTTGAAACATGTTTTAATGCCAAAATGCTTATATATATATATATATATATATATATATATATATATATATATATATATATATATATATATATATATATATATATATATATATATATATATACGCCTCATCCAACCACAGTCAAATTATCAAAAATTCAAAATCAAAATATGGATGGCCCGATTCATCTGGATAGGTTTTAGTTTTTTGGTGTTTTTTTTTTTTTTTACGATGTGAAGCCGGAATGAAAACAAGACGTAGTGAAATAGGAGTAACAAGTCTATTTTTGAAATGTAAGGGGTAGAAAGTACATATAATTGCTTGAAATGTGAGGAGTGAGGAGTAATAGTAGAAAGTCTGCTGTAAAATAACTCCATTAACGTATAGATACCCGAAATTTCTACTTAAGTAAACTTGACACCTCTATAAGTAATGTTACATCAATTCCAGTATATATTATGATATATGAAACATTTAAAAAAAATGATATCGAGACCCTGTTTATAGATACAACTAGATGTTGATGAATGTCTCTATTGACTCATCCAATACCTGACAAATGAAGGTACATAATCACATTGATACAAACGTCCTGTAAATCCAGTATTTAAAATGTACATAATCGAGCAGCTCTAATACAAATGTGACATAACCAGGCCTCTCTCATGCTGCTGCCCAGTCGACGGAAGTTACTGTGAAACACTTTGAAGATATTTACTTACCTTGTAAACATTCATTTTGTCTTTCCTGTTAGCTTTGAGGTTGTTGGCTATGGTTGCATGACGTGTATAGGCAACAGCGGGCCACTCCCAGAGCCGGTGGTGAACGCCATAACCCAGGTACCAAGAGGCTGTTACATCATCCCTACTGTCATTTAAAATCTCAAATCACACATGAGCTCTTTTCCTTCCTTCTCCAAGCACGTTTCACTCATTATGTTCTGTAACAAGAATATTAAATGCACTGAACCCACCTTTAGAATTTTTTACAAGCTATGTAGATGCACACTTCATTTCAAAATATAAATGCACCACATTATTTTCTTTGACTTATTAATTTAAATGAAAACGCACATTAATGAACATGCCAGTGTTAGGCAGCTGGCTAAGTGTAAATTGTAATCCTTTGGCGAGATGGTTTAAAACCATTTAATGTACCATGTTTGCTTTAATTTGTCTTTTAGGGAGACCTGGTTGCTGCAGGTGTCCTATCAGGAAACCGAAACTTTGAAGGGAGAGTCCACCCCAACACCAGAGCCAACTACCTGGCTTCTCCACCACTAGTCATCGCCTACGCTATAGCCGGCACTGTGAGGATAGACTTTGAGAAAGAACCCATTGGTGAGTTGTTTTTCCCTATATTTTGGAAGTAACTACCCCGAGAACAATAACTCACACATTGAATGACAACAATACTAGTCATTATGTCAAGCAGTTAAGCATATACCAGCCCTCTGTAGCCTGCTCCTCAGCGCAGCTTGAGGCTCGAAGCTACTTTAGCTGCTACTAGCATTAAATGACGCTCTAATAAATGAAGGTTGGGGAGCTTTAACAGGGGTGTGGTCGCGGCGTTTCCAGGGTTTATCAGTGTCATTACTCGATGTGAGTCACGTGCAGATGTGAGTTGTGCATGCTATCTGATTGTTTGATTGCTAACGTTAGCTCAAAACGCCAGTCAACTGACAGCCTTTGTTGTTTTTGATTATAACTTGTAGCCAGCAGTGAACCAACTTTGTTAAGTAGGTCAATTTTTACTGTGTGACTCACATCGGGGAGGTACAGCTCAGATTTTAAGCGTCAAAGACTTCATTCCCTGCATTCTGATACATTGTAGGCACCATAAATTGGTGTCGCCAAAACGTTCCCTATGCAAGAAAAACCCTGAATGAGTCAGCTCTGAGAGTAAAGACTCTATGAACCAGAGAATTGTACAGTAACAATCGGCTTTATGGTTTAAGAATGTTTTTGTGTCCTCTCCCTCCCGCTTTCAATCAGTCTTATTGTTGTTGAAAACAACTAAAGGAGCTGTCTTAGAGATGGGACTATATTTTAGACATATATTATATTTATTTTAGATCGTTTTTCATTTCTTGAAGCTGTATATTCAGGGAAGGAAACCCTGTCTTTGCATTTCATTTTGATTTATTAAAATTAAAACATATGAGGGCTTGTGACATCTCATATGTGACTTTGACAACTGAACATTTAGCCCACTTTGTAAAGTGTGTGTGTGTGTGTGTGTGTGTGTGTGTGTGTGTGTGTGTGTGTGTGTGTGTGTGTGTGTGTGTGTGTGTGTGTGTGTGTGTGTGTGTGTGTGTGTGTGTGTGTGTGTGTGTGTGTGTCAGCCACCGAAGAATACAAAGATATGAGTCCATATCGGCCCTAAGCCAAATATAGACTGTGTAGAAGTGTATTTTTCACAATGGGATGCTGTTGGATTGGCTATAGTCTTTTGGATTGTAAAATGAAATTTTCCCATCAACCCTGTTATAATCTGATTTACCAAACTGCTTGATTGATTTAAAGAGATCCCTTTCAGGGTTAGTCTGTGAATGTAAGACTGACTATTATGGATACAATGCATCTGAATGTCAGTTTTAAGGGAACCTACTGTATCATGCGCATTTTCAGGTTCCTACTTGTATTTTGTGTTTCTTCTAGAACATGTTTTTATGCTTATTGGTCAAAAACACTTTCCTTTTCTCATACTGCCCATTGCTGCTGCACCTGTATTCACCCTCTGTCTGAGACACTCTCTTGTAGCGCCTGTCTCTTTAAGCTGTCTGCTCCACTGAACTCAGATAATCGGTCCTGCACTCTCTCTTTCCTTGAGCAAATGCAAAAGTGACTGACTGTCAACCATCTACATCATTCTCTCAGGCAGCACATCCCGTCCTCTGCCTCACTGCTTGCTGCGGGAGACATTACTTTGCCGCTAGGAGAGCAGGCAGCAGCTCTAGCTTTTTTAGTTTGAAACCCAAAACAAAGGAGCCAATAGAGACCATGTACAAAGGGGGTTGTAAGCTGTGCGATTGGCACTTAAGATGGAAAAACAAATCAAAAATCTCCCATTTTAAACTCAGCATCCAACAGAATACGCTAGTCTGCCTCCACAAAGAGCAGCTGGACCAAAACTACCACTAAACTTAGCAATCAACCATTTTCAAAGACAACAAAACATAATCATAACAGTCAACGGTGGTAAGACTGTACTTTAGTTATTAAATTGATGGGCCAATGTAAGCAATCTCGCTCTTCGCCACAGGGTTCTGTGGCCGTGGGACTGTCACTTGTGAGATATGCTGTTGTGTTTTGTAACCCCCGCAATATAGCACAAGCAGATTTTATATTTCACAATTATTGCTTCTGTCAGACCATTTACAGATCTTGACATTTCTGACTACACTTGATGGCAGCTTAATTAACTTAATTTCACAGAGAAGAAGGAAAAGAAAGCTGAAATATTGTTATGATGTATGTTGCGTGTGATGTCTGTGAGCTACTGGGCCTTGAATTTCCCCTTGGGGATCAATGAAGTATCAATCTATCATGTGTTTGCAGTAGACATACAGTGACATTTTTTTTTTTTTTTATTATTAAATTGTATTGATTTTTGGAATTCTATGAATCATTAGAGCTTGAATTGCGATTTGAGTTGATTCTTTTGCACACCCCTAGTGTTTACTAGTAGTTTGCTATGTTTACTATACGGGACTCTCAGACCTCCTAAAGCACACTGACTCGTGCTTGTTTTGCAGGATGATAGGATGTTTGAAGTTTGCTTTTGTTCCACGAAGTGGACACACTGGGTCTTCATCAAGCCACTGCTTCAGGTTTTTTGGAGTTTGTGAGCACATCACAGACAGCTCTCACAAGGACATTAATGTCATTTCCCTCCTTTTCCCATAGCTCTTTCCAGCTGAATTTCCTCTTCCTAAAGTCTTCTCACCTTTGGCATGTCTTCCGATGTCCTGCTGTTGCTGCTGTTTCTCCACCACTAAAGGCCAACTGATGCTCCTGTATTTACCTTACTTGCACCTCTTAAAAAGATGTGACCACACGTCGCGGCGACAACTCTGATCTTTTTGGCCGTGGCTTGGTAGCGTTGTATTTTTCACTACTCATTTCAGGGAACCCCTTCTCCATAAACATGAAATCAAGGAGAGGATTAACTTTTCCTGCTACAGAAAGCACAGGGGAGACACTCACTGTGCCTCCGAGTCAGTACTTGCTTCAAAGCTAATCGCCGTCACTCTCTCCCCCGCTCTACTACACACTCTCCATGCATACTTAATGTTTTCAGAAACATGTTTCAATGAGAAAAATATAGTAAAATATGAGATTCTATTCTGAACAAGCCGCCATGACAGTCTGCTTTGAATTTTCACAGAAATCAGACCCATGGTTTTCATTTTTGGGCAACAATACAGATTAGCGCCGCCTGCTGTCATGGAGACATTACATCTCATCGCTTTGGTGTGTTCGAGGGCACTTTTTTTGACCAACTCGGGGAGATTGATCAGTCCAACTGTCTTTTCTGCTGAGGGTCGGCCGTCTGGCCGGTGTGTCAGGGGCATTAAAGACGTGCTAGAACTACGCAGACACCTGTGTATTATAAACCCTTTGGCCACTTACGAAGGTTACATTGAAAGTTCTGCCTAGAGCCCCCGCAGAAGCATAACTCCGCCTTAATACTTGCCTTTGCTTTTAGCCAAAATATCCTGTTTGAAGTTCAAACCTGTGTCGAGACCCTCTTGACCATTCTGCATTTTCCCAACAATGTCAGCATGCTCGAGTCCAGTTTTTACTTGCTGAACTCCATAAGCTGGACACCACTTACCCTTCTGCTGCTGCAACAGGTGGTGCAGATGCCTGGATAACCCACGATTCCAAAAGACCCCTTAAGTTTTGATTATTGGATGCAGTCCCAGCCACTTGTAATTGTAATTGAGGGAACTGACCTCCCTTGCCAGTTTGAATCCTGAGTGATGTGGACCTCGTAGCCAGTCAGTGGCCACAGCAACTCAGGGAGCAAACCCAACTGTAGACAAGAGTCTAAAGTTTTGTATTTCACATGATGGTTTCTTCTCTCAGCTACTTGGTTTGCGTTACTGAGATTTGCATCGTACTACCATCCCAAGCTCAATAACTGGCGCTTTTAATACAGTCAGAATGTTTTATGTCTAGAATCAGCATCGACTTTGTCATTGTAAGTACAAAATATATAGCACATTACACATGTATAGCACATTGTTGCATATGTGCAAGTGTGTAGCAGCATCAGTGGATGAAAGTGCTTGTTTTTCTTATTTAATGTGCAACTTGCTTGTAAAAACGGTACCTGAATCCGGAGGTGTGTGTTTGGGCCGACCATACCGCCTCCCAGAGGGCAATATACCTTTTTCATGGCAGACATTTTGACTCGTCATGATAGGAAAAGCACAGCTGAAATTGATAACGATGGGTCCATTCCATCAAGTGTCCCAGTAAGCTATTTCAGTGAGTCAGCATACACAATACCAGGGCCTCTCCTCAGTGGAATGAAGCCACCATTAATGGTTGTGAATACACCTGTGCTTTTCCTACTATGGTACATCAATGTGTGTGTTGTGAAAAAGGTCTCTAGGTTGAAGAGGTGATGGCCAGGATGGTTGGAGTCTTGATGATAGTGGCTCTGCTAAGGTAGTGGGAGTCTACACTGAACTTCCAGTCTTCCCTTTACTACAGAAATGCTTCTAGACATGCTTAGCTTGACTCTTTATTCTTTGGATTTTGTGTGATGTCATCAGGTTAGCCTTTGTGTTGGAAATTGCATTTGATTGAAACTTGTGATTTTAAATGTCAAACTACCATTGGTTAATGCATCAAGCACAGCAGTTATTTAGGCTGTGCTTGATGCATTAACCAAAGGTAGTTTGACGTTTTTATTTCTGCCCTCGTGTCCCCTGTAGCCGTTAACTCTGAAGGCAAAAGCATTTTCCTGAGGGATATCTGGCCCACACGGGAGGAGATCCAGGCTGTGGAGAGAACTTTTGTCATCCCATCCATGTTCAAAGAAGTCTATGAGAAGATAGAGGTAGTGTAACCTTTAGTCTGTTGGGGAAATAAAAATTGGCAAGCAAGCATTCCGACAGCGTAATGCAGACATGCGATTGGATCTTGTTGTTTTGTTTTAGAAAGTGAACGAACGCTGGAACTCTCTGGTTGCTCCCTCTGACAAGCTGTATACCTGGGACCCCAAATCAACCTACATCAAGTCACCGCCGTTCTTCGATGGTTTGGTAAATAGAAAATCTGTACCAATCCCCCTAAACACATGCAACAACTATAATTACTTAAGTAAATTAAATAATTTAAATAATAAATTACTTAATATTGTATTTTCCACTTATTTGCTATAATACGATAATTTAGAGCATTACATTTTTAAATGTTTGTAAATGTCAAACTAGTAGTTTGACATGTATTCTGAAACAATTTCTGAAACAATGGAAATAAATGTGAAATTGACATTTTTTTTTTTTTTTTTTTCCTTTACTCAGACCATGGAGCTGAAGCCACCCAAGTCCATACATGACGCATACGTGCTGCTGAACTTTGGAGACTCTGTCACCACTGACCACATTTCTCCTGCCGGGAACATTGCCAGGAACAGCTCTGCAGCACGCTACCTGACCAACAGGGGGTGAGTGACCTCACTGCTTTCAACATTTCATCTGAGCTTTAAAGGGGAACTACTGTTTTTTTCAACCTGGACCGTATGTTCCTATGTCTTTGTGTCTAAGTGACTGATGGGAACAACCATCTCTAACATGGGTCCAGTATTAAGAGAGATCGCTGCAATCGGCAGCGGAGAAACAAGCTACAATGTAAGTTATTAGGGCAATTGTCCAGCTTGTATTTACCTTCACAAAAGTGCTCATTTTGCCGCTGACGGACTCAGATTAATATTCTTAGTGTCTGATAACATTTTGGACATGATCCCTTCAGAGATAGACCTTTAAAACATCTTTAAGACCTTTCTGTTTTTAACAGAAACAGCTCTGAAGTTTCTAGCGATAAACCAACCAGACTCCCTTCAAAGAAGCAACACTTTTAATTTAATTCAATTTTATTTTACATATCAAATCATAACAAAAGTTATCTCAATTACAGATCGAGTAGGTCTAGACCACACTCTATAATTTACAAAGCCCCAATAATTCTAGTAATTCACCCAAGAGCAAGCAATTAGTACGACAGCGGCGAGGAAAAACTCCCTTTTAGGAAGACACCTGGGACAGACCCAGGCCCTTGGTAGGCGGAGTCTGACGGGGCCAGTTTGGGGTGTGATGAACAGTGGCAATAACAGTCACAATAAAGATAATGGAACATTGAGTACAAATGGTAATAGACTTAGACTTAGACTACTTCTCTTTATTAATCCTTTTGGGATGACTCCCGCAAGGAAATTGAAGTAGTAGTTCATGTCATAGCAGGGTGCTGAAGGCCGTCACAGGCACAGCATGGCGTGGCACAGCAGAGCATAGGTGGACGTAGCGGGTTGAGCAGGACGCAGTAGGGCATCAAACAGCGTAGAAGGGTGTAGCCGGGGGTGCAGCAGGACCACGGCGACAGCTGCAACCAAGATCTTGTTGCCATCCTAATCCAAGGAAACAAGCTAGGCGATTCCTGGGACATGGATGCACAGAAATGGAAAGATAAAGGAGAGGAGCTCAGTGTGTCAAAGAAAGGAAAGAAGTCCCCCGGCAGTCTAGAACTATAACAGCATAACTAAGAGAGACAGGTTCAGGAGATTAGCCTGGTCAGGCTAGAACTCTCCCCAGCCGGATCGGGCTGTACTGGCCTGCCTCCCTCTAGATTGATTATGTTATTGATTATAAATTAATCTGACGACTATGAAGAGAAGCAGATTGACCTGGCTAAGCGGACGCTGCGACTCCTCACTCCCTAATTCTAAGCGTTATCAAAGAGGAGGGTTTTTAGGTTATTCTTACATGTGGTGACGGTTTCTGCCCCCAAACCCAGACCGGAAGCTGGTTCCACAGTACAGCAGCTTGATAGCTGAAGGCTCTGGCTCCCATCCTACTTTTAGAGACTCTAGGAACTACAAGTAACTCTAAATTCTGGGAGCGTAGTGCTCTAATGGGGCAATAAGGCTCTAAGAGCTCTTTAAGATATGTTGGTGCTAGACCATTTAGATCTTTGTAGGTCAGAAGGATTTTAAATTCAATCCTGGATTTTAAAGGAAGCCAATGCAGAGAAGCTAAAACAGGAGAAATGTGATCTCATTTCTTAGTTCATGTCAGAAGAGTGTGTATTGAGTTTACTATGTGTTTATTTATTAGAGCTGTGATAGTTGGAAAGGGGAACGACGAGCCACAACAACTTTTCATAGTTTTATTCTGTTTCTGTCGACTTTGAATGAAGTGTATTGTTTACGATGCTTATATTACTGATAATTTACATGGAGTCTGGTGGGTTTAACGAACGCAATTTTGTGGATGTTTTTATGTTTAAAATAGGATCTGACTCTAAAAGAAAGTTTGACCTCCCTAGAAATGCTTTCCATAATGTTGCCAGACACTTAGAATATTAATCTGAGCCAGCACTTTTATGAAGGTAAATACAAGCTGGACAATTGCCCTATTACATTATATATTAGCTTGTTTCGCCGCTGCTGACTGCAGCTTTCTTGCTTAATAATGGACCCATTTCAAAGATCCCATCAGTCACTTAGACACAACAACATAGGAAAATAGGGTCCAGGTTGAAAAAATGGTAGTTACGTTACCCTTTAAATAGTCTTACTAAAAATCATTCTTGAATTTATGAAAAGGATATAAAATTTTCTGTGACAACTACAGCCTTCCACTTGAACTTGCAGCCTCAACTGCAACATAAAACAAACATGAAATAACATTAATCACAGCAATACTTATACACTTAAATAAAATCCCAAATCCCAAACATCCGACTGAACTTCCTCAGCACCCTGGCCTTTTTTGTCTTTCCATGAAACTTCATTTCCAGAAGGCAGAGAAGTCATTGTTGACCTCTTCTACAAGTCATTTCAGCGTTAGAGTGCGGATCGGGCCGGATTTTTCTGTCCGAGCCCGGCCCGTGTCCGACAGAGCAGTAACCGAACCCGACCCGAGCCCGACAGGCATTAAGATATTTCTGTCCGAGCCCGACAGTTAAAATCGCATTTGTTTCTCATACTAATGACACATGTACGTTTGTTTGTGTGGAAAGCTTTTATTAAGCAATTGTAGGAAGGCATTGGGAAATGTCAACAGATGAACTCTATCCACGTGACGCTGCAGGGCGGAATTCCCGGTCCTCTTGCTATCATATGTCATGATAACTCCGCAAACCTTACATTGAACATAACCAACAGGTTCATCACTATCGGCCTTGACAACTATGTAGAAATACTTCCACACAGCTGACTTTCCTTCGTTTTCAATAGTTTTAACATCTCCTGCGGCCAACTTCTTTTTAACATCTTCCATCGTTGCGCTGCCACATGGAGCTTAATACGCACGTCTTTCGTTGTCACAGCACACAGGAAGACGGATGTTAGGGTAATATTTTACATTTATTTTAATCCAAAAACAAACATTTGCATCAGGTGAAACAGGCCCATTGGTTACCTACATAATAAGCTGTTTTAAATTCAAAATGTTCAATGCGCTGATGTGACCGAGCCCGACCCGAACCCGAGCATCCTTTCTAAAAATCTGTCCGAACCCGGCCCGGCCCGTCGGGTCCCGTTGAGCTCGGGTCGGGTATCCATCCTCTATTCAGCGTTCCATTCAACAGTGGGACCGTTATCGGAACATGGGTATTCATAGCTGACAACCAATTCCACCTTCTGACAGATGAGGTTTTGCCCTGGTTTAAAACCGAATCAACCACAGGGCCGTGTCCGGCTTAGAGTCCTGACCGACCCAATCTATTCATACAAGTCTGTCACTCACCTGTGACGTTGTTGTTGTAATGCAAAGTAATCATCTGTCATTACTGAGCTGCATCCTCCACCCTGTTTTGTCAGTCTGTGGGATTCACTTGTCGATCGGGCGGTGGGGTCCACCCAGCCAACTAGGTCATCCGCTGCCTGTGCCACATTTAGTTAATTTCCTTTGTTTCCTGGTGCCTGTGAATTTGTATACAAATGTGTATATATATTGTTTTTTTTACCCGTTAAACAACTTTTTTTGCAGGTACCCGACATGACGCAGGATTCTGCACGGGGCCGTGACAATAGACCTTTAACCTCAGGCCAATTTAAATTTAACTCACCTCACTTCAGTAGGTTTAATTATAACCCACTGAACAGGAAATGGTGCTATCTAGTTTTTATTTGTCCTTTTATGTCCTTCCTGATATCAGTTAAGAGGCAGTGTGTCCGTCCATTAAAGCTTTTCTCTTCCGACAGTTTGAGCCCCCGTGACTACAACTCGTACGGCTCGCGACGAGGTAACGACGATGTCATGGCCAGAGGGACGTTTGCCAACATCCGCCTCTTTAACAAGTTCCTCAACAAGCAGGCGCCCCAAACCATCCACCTGCCAACTGGAGAAACGGTCAGCATGCAGCACACGTGTTATCGAAACTCAACTAAATGTTTAAAGACCACAGGGCTGCCTCACGTCGTGTAATCTTGATGGGCTACTTTTACATGGACTAACTCTTGCATCTATGCCCTGTTTGTCCAGCTGGATGTGTTTGATGCTGCAGAGAGATATCTGCAGTCCGGCGTCCCTCTGCTGGTTCTCGCAGGGAAGGAGTACGGCTCGGGTAGCTCCAGAGACTGGGCAGCTAAGGGCCCCTTCCTACTGGTAGGGATCAACATGTTCTCTCTGGTCCAGCTACAGTTAGCGCTGAGGTTTAATAAGATGGAACACATGTACATTTTGAAGCCTTAATTACAGTGCCACCATGTGGCTGATTGGGTTCATATAGAAGCACATGCACACTGTTTCCAGTTATGTAAGTTTCATATGTCTAGCTCATTCCAGCTCACGGGAATTTGAGCCGACGCCGCAGACAACAAACAATAATAACTTAAACAGACATAGAAGGGTTCTGCCGCTTTGGTTTGACCCCTAATAATAATGATAATAATCATAATAATCAACAGACTGTAGAGGATCCGTTATCTGAACGGATTTAGTCTCTCTGACTTCTAAACGTCACTATCAGCCACATGTGTCAACATGCATCAGACAAATGGCAATTAATGAAAAGTCTATGTAACGTCATCATGTTGAGTCAATTCTGAACCATATCAGCTGAGAGGCTGGCGTTTCCCAGCATGCCCTGGGTCCGCCTGGGTCTTGCAGTCAGTGAAAAGCAACTGCGCCACCTGCTCAAACCTGCAACCGCCTTGATCTCGTGAGGTTATCGTTGCCCATGTGTACATGACGTCAGAGCGAGTTGGACACAATGCCGATTTGTATCAAGAACTTAAAAAAATACCAAGGCACTCGTCATACTGGTGAGGATCACTGACAGAAAATACACACTCATATTTTGCAAGTGAATAAATCTATCTCATTGGATGAAGTTCAAGTCCCCCGTTTAGACCAAAGTACAGTGTGGACTGGTAGCTGGAGAGATACCAGTTCACTTCCTGGGCACTGCCGAGGTGCTCTTGAGCAAGGCACCGACCCCCCCCCCCCCGACATCTCTCCGTTAGTGCATGTATAGTACCTGAGCATGTGTGTGTGTATCAGGCCTGTGTGTATTGTGTAATAACAACAGAGTGTACATTTTAATTTCCCCATTTATTGTTCCCCCCAATCAATAAAGACTAGAAATGATAAATTAAATTAAATTAGACCTGTAGCAAACACTGTCCCTAATGCTACAGCAAGCTACTCATAATTCAATTCAATTTTATTTATAGTATCAATTCATAACAAGCATTATCTCAAGACACTTTACAGATAGAGCAGGTCTAGACCACACTCCAGAATTTACAAGGACCCAACAGTTCTAGTAGTTTCCTCCAGAGCAAGCAACAGGGCCACAGTGGCGAGGAAAAACTTCCTTTTAGGCAGAAACCTCGGACAGGCCCAGACCCAGACCCAGGTTCTTGGTAGGTGGTGTCTGACGACCGGTTGGGGTTACAATGAAGAGTGGCAATAACAGTCACAAAAAATAGTAGTATGTAGTAGTTCTTTGTAGTAGTTCATGGCATAGCAGGGCACTGTGCAGCATTACAAGGCACAGCAGGACGTAGCTGGGCACCGCAGGACGTAGCAGGACGTAGCAGGGCACAGCAGGGCATTGCAGGACGTATAGCGGGACCATGGCGACAGCTGCAACCATGATTTTGGGGCCTCCCTGATCCAAGGAAACACACTGGGGGAAAAAGAACATAAGGACTCCGGGGAATGACTCCCCAGAGCTAGGTCAAATAATGTCAAATTAGTAAACTTAATTAATTTTGTACTGGTCAATCAATCATGTTCTGCCGCTTATCCGATCCAAGTGTTGATTGTATTGTCAGGAACTATTGTTGGATACTGCAGGGAGTAATGACAAATGTAATATAATAATACATACCTGTAGGCCTTATTGTCCCTACTGGTTTTCCATTATGCGTTCATACTATAATCATGAAACGCCTGCATTATATGTGATTTTAAACTAAAGGGTCTTTAAAAGTATTATATTTAGGTGAACCCTAATGGTCTGCGGACCTTTTCGGGATACATGTAGTTGTCATGGGGATAGCTGAGTTGTCATCATTTTTGGTCATGTGATGAACTGAATAAACTTGCGGCAGAAGTGTTTTTAATTGGTGAAAAATGAACCGCTTTGTTTTCAGGGTATTAAGGCAGTTGTGGCAGAGAGCTATGAGCGGATCCACCGCAGTAACCTAGTTGGGATGGGAGTGATTCCTCTGGAGTATTTAGAAGGAGACACCGCTGACAGCCTGGGACTGACTGGCCGAGAGCGCTACACCATCATCATCCCCGAGCAGCTCACACCCCGGATGATAGTCGATGTCAAGGTTGGTGGTTGGAGAGCAGGGACATGATTGCACTGTTGAGGTAATGTGATACTTGATGTTGTCTGTGTCTGCCGCCGCAGCTCGACACCGGGAAAACATTCCAAGTGCGGATGAGATTCGACACGGACGTGGAGCTGACCTATTTCCGCCACGGAGGCATCCTCAACTACATGATCCGCAAGATGTCCGAAAACTAACTACAGCAGAGAGCCGGAGCAACACGTGTCATTCTCTAATTCTCAGCTGCGGTCTAACATAAAATCAGTGTAGTGAGTTCATGTAACAGTTTACAGAAGAATAACGTCCAATCGGTGTCCATGTACGCCCATTTACAAAGAGCTCATTTACAGCCAGAAACACTGCTATTTTTGGAGGGATATAGCTGATGTCATTACAATGTGGGTCTTACATTTGTCTTTTAGGTCTTTATCAGTTATGTTAACATTTGTCCACTCTCTAGAGCTGTTATGATTCCATCCTCTGTGCTCAGTCAGTAGTACTGTGTAGAAGCTTATCCTGTCAACCGCAAGTTATTTATTCCAAAATGGCAATCACAGTAGCCGTCATAGCCCCTTAAAGCAGAAGAAAGCCAATCAACTTATACCTAGGCATGGGCCGGTTACTGGTTACAAGGTAAACCAAGGTTTGGAAAAGTCTCGCTTTCAAAACCACAAAAAAATGTTCAGTCCTACCGTTCCTAAGGTATGAGCTGTTTATTGATTCTTTAAGGACAGAAAGTGCAGAAATCCCCTCTCTCTGCCAGTGAGCGGTGCTTTTAAAACTAAAATACATTGTGTTCAATGGAAAAAAGAATACATTTATAGCTGTCATTGCAATACTGTGAAACTGTGGTATTTGGACCTTCAGTAGCGATATAGAGCGAGGGTTTTGTGTAGCTCCTGTGCATGAGGAGGTGACGTGACACATTTTTTGAAACCAATCAACAGGTGGCAGTAATGTGCAATATACGCAACAAAGGCAGGGAAGAAAAAGCTTGGAACCATTGGTTAAAAGTCCACAGCAATGCCCGTCCCTGGTTAGAAATGACAAAAAGACCCATGTTGTAATAATGCTGAAATCTTTAAAAACAAGGACCATGTTGACATTCAATAGTGTATTATTCATGACTTTGAGTGAACTTTATTTTAAACTTTATTTAGCTTCTAAGCCAATACGGATGAGAAGTCCTTGAGATCCAGCTCTTCCATGACTCTGATGAGGAAGACCTTGTAATATGATTGAAAGCTCCAGAAGAGCTCCTGTATGGAGCATGTGGGGAGGTTGTTAACTCAGGGATTATGTGGCTTATAATATTGGTGGTACAGGACCTTTTTAAAACAAAGGAATACATTGAGTGTGTACTATTAAAGCACACTAGTGAAATACTTTGATACAGTAATGGTTATGTTGCCATAATAATAATAATCGCTCAGCTGTTTCCCAACTACCCCTCTGCAGGGTAACGTTTTCCCGGAAACATGCCCGTTAGTTCTTCAGACATTCCAAACGTGGTTGTAAATCTGTTTTTGTCAGTGTGTCAAGCTAATGTTATTAACTGCCTTAATAACTGCAAATATGATCGCCTTGATACACATGTCTCTTCCCTGCCCTTTTGTCTAAAACACTTATCCTTTTGATCATTAAGAATTACATGCTACACGCTGTCTGAATGCATTAACTGATTACTGACAAACAGAATAAAATGTGATTTATTTTTTTGTGGTACTTTTCCGGTCATTAATTTTAGCGTTCTTAAGTTTTAATGTCTATTTAAATTGTATTTATTTATAGACAGGAACATCATAACTGTACTGTGCCAGGCAGTTAGCAGCTCATAGTCATCTGCAGTCTGCTGCTCTAAACACTAACACAAGACAGAATGCTTTTTTATTTATTTATGTATTTACACTGGAGAATATGAGCCTTTAAATAGTAAACAAAGCTTTGAAATTCCGTAAATATGACTGTTTGTACTCTGCTGATCCTGGAGTACTCTCAGACCATTATTTGTTGGTTTTTGAGAAGAAAGTGAGTTTCTAAGGCACTCTCTACCTACAGTAGAAATGTAAAAACCCTTAATGCTTATAGGAGTTGTGTTGGCAGAGTTGTCTGATGTACCTTACACTGTGAGTGGGAACACTTTCTCTCTGGTCCAGCTAGAGGGAGCACTGAGGTTTAAGACATGGAACACATGTAGATCAGTACTGAAATGCTGATAATATGTACCTTGGAAATACACTTTCAATTTGATTCTGGGGCTATGGATAAGTCACCCCGTGTTGTGATTGGTTGTAGTGGTATCCAATTGCGTGCAGGGAGATTTTCAAATGCACTCAAGCGTATTATTTCAAGATTTAATGCTTTAAAGTTATAAAAATGCTTGTGAGTGGAGTAAACGGCGACTCCACAGCGACGGTGCCAGACTCTTAATCTTTCTGGATTCCCAAGCTAGAGAATATGAGCAGCGAGTCTACTTCTACAGTTAGAACGTAAAAGTAGCAGAACTTTAAAAGGCCTCAGGAGTTAAATGTTTAGGGTAACTAACTCTTTTTCAACCTGGACCTAGACTTTGAAAACCCCTTGGTCTAGTCCAAATGCTGTTCCTAAGCCTTTGCTTCGAATATAAAAAACATATTGTTTCTAAAAATAACGGTAGTGGCCTATACGATATCACTGCGTTAGTTTCCAATGCTCCGTGTTCTGTGGCCCTGCTGTTACTACTGCAACGCTTCACCAAATAAAAACAGCTGTTTTGTGCATCATTTTATACATTTTTGTAAATAGAGCTCAGCCTGACAGCGTACTGCTCACATCATGATGAAACAGCTGGATACACAGGGAAAGCGGAGTCAATTTTGCAAATCATCAGCATGATAAAGAGAAAGTGACACTGGGAAATTGGGGCGGGACTAATTCTGTTTGGCAGGCCACCACAGTGAAAACAGAAGATATTGTACACCTTCATCCACATCCTCCTCCTGCCTTTCTCATTCAGTCTTAATCACGTGCCACTCTAGACTGAAGTACTATTTCCTTTTATTACTGGAGTATTACCAGATTTTGCAGATTGACTATGCTCATGTCCAACACCGAAACATTTCCTCTCTGTCGGTTTCAGTTGAAACACACAGGGATGAAAGAAGCCGGTGTGGGGGAGGAGTGAATTTGACATAAAAAAATAAAAAAAAGCCAGCTGGACGTGTTGCCCACAGGCATGACCCAGCACACGCACAGCTTGTGCACACACACTCCCACAGAAAGACTCACAGCAGAGGCAGTGCTGGACTTGCAAATGTGCATTTGAATTATTCAAAGCTTTGAAAACCACAGACTTCTGTTCACTTTAATTTTAAAAGTCCATAGCTGCTGCTTATCGCACATTAGAAAACACAACAGTAGCCTTTTAAGGGCATCTGAGATTTAGCTTGACAGGGTCAACATGAATAACCATATAGAGAAATACCCATATATTCTTTCCTTCCACATGCCAGACTTCCAATCTCCACAGGGCTGCGAAGGATTAGGCATTAGGAGGGTAAACGGTCAGGGGTTGTTTTCATTTCTTTAAACCAATCACAATCCTCTTGGGCGGGGCTAATGCTGCGTTCCAGGTGTTTTCACAACCTTCTACCTGTAAAAGTGTCCTGCAACGGCAGTCAAACCCGTAACTCACTACCCGTGAACTCGTACCAGATAGTTGTACTCCATCAGCTTTGATGTCACACACACACACATAAATAACCATGGCGACCCCTGTTGATGCCGTACAGACGCTGTGAGAAATAGAAATAAATATATATAAATAGACAACGTTAAGTAATCCCGCACATTAATCAAAAGAATACACATATGATTGTGTACTACTACAGGTTATGTTTGTTAAATGAAGCACAAAATATGTCGCAGACTAGAAATTGCTATTATCAGCTAGCCACTAGCTAACATTAGCCGCTAGCTAACGCTAGCTAGAAGGGTTTGTGGTAACTTTACCTGGCTTGAAGTCAGAACTTACGGGCTAAAAATTGTGTCTGGAACGCGGCATAAGCTCCGGACACAGCTCCTTCCTTGTCTGACTTGTTTTGGTGGAACATTTGCACCCCACAAATATAACACTGCATAGATTATTACATGAAGTTAACTGTTGAGACAATCCAGTAACATGAGCTATTTAAATCAGCTGATACATGGCTACACCTCATTATCTCTTACCAGTGTGTCTCCGTGTGTACTCCGTCCAGACATCCCACCAGTCAGACCCAAAACGTGCCTAAACATATTCTTAGTAAATCTTTACCATCATTCACAGAAAGAACCAAGCAGGCCTGTCCAAACCTTCTTCAAAACTTGACATTATCTGTATGTAATGTTGCTCAGAGGTTCCAGTTCACAAAGAAATCCAAAAGTGAAAGGGGCAGAAACATAACTGCATTTATGCTAGATGAAACGTAAAAATAAGATTATTAACCCTCATGTTGTCCTATATAAATGTTTGATTGATGATTGATTCCACACAACGCTCTTTGCCAAGTACAAATCTCTACTTTCATTAATTTTGGGGTGTCTCAATTTTAATGCATTTGAAAACAAATTGAAGTGGTTTCCAAATAGTATTGCGTAAAAGTTGACATATTTCAGTCTGTGATTATCATCAACATCCATTCCTTTAATTTTAGTCTAAATAATTTCTAATTTCTGCTTTTCTAACTCAAACATTAGGTATAATTTCCTATAATATAGTGTTAAAAAGATTTTTTAAATGACAAATATAGTAAAAAAGCATCAAAAATGTTGAAAAATGGGACAAAAAGATAAGAAAAAGTTGAAAGCATTGATAAAAAGCATCAACAAAAGTGTTGATTTTCAATTTTGACAGGAAGACAACACAGGGGTTAAAGTCTTTAGGGTTAATCCTCTGGACCTGGGGATCATGAATGTTGTGCATAAATACACTGGAACATATAATAATCAGTTCTGTTAGTATGGCTTAGAAACACTAACAGATGTCTAAAATGTAGAGTCACATCAAGCCTAATAATAATAATGGATGTAAATGGATGGTCAAATGTATTTCACTCTTCATACTAGAATAAAGTACTTTGTCATTTATATGATCAAATGCCCTGAAATATGAGGATATGTGAACATAAGAACTCAATAAGGTGAACTGATAGAGATTACCCAATAGCATGACATATCATCATTCAGATTCATGGGCATTGAAAAGGTGACTCTGCCACAGAGAGGTGGTAATATTGATGAAATACTGAATAAAAGACAAGTATGCTAGATATTCAATCTGCAAACTTTATCTCCCAAAGGTTTGAACGTTGCGATTCAATGGCATGTAATGATATGAAACATTTGGTGAAACAAGGGATTCATCAGATATTTACCCTCATGTTGTCCTCGGGTCAAATTTGACCCAGTTTCAGTTTTGTCACTAAAAATGGCCCTTCGAAATAAGCGCTGGAAATGTCAAGATTAAAAGTATCAAATAACTTTGGAACAAACATCAAAAAAAGCACCTACAACATCAAAAAAGTGACAAAAATGTCAGAAAAAGGGATATTAATGTTTCGTGGTTGACGGGAAGACAACTCAAGGGTTAAGAGAAACGTGACTCTTCAATAAACTGTGACGCTGAGCAGCGTGGGATCTTCCTTTTCCAGAACTTCAGGTCAGTAAAACAATTTCAATTGCCACAATGAGAATAATTCTTTGCATCATTTATTCAATACAACTCATATCATCCATATATTAGTGCTATTTGATACATCAGTTAACATAATGCAGGACTAACAGACAGGTTGGAGAATGATCCTCCGCCTCCAATTCATCATTTAATGCACGTGCAAATAATGTATGAGTGTCGTTTCTCAGTCATTACTAGATTACTGATTACTAGACTGGGTAAGATAAGTCAGGGGGGGTTCTTTGACAGACTGACACACATGCCCTGTTGAGGTAGGTATGCATCTCATGCATTGACATCAGATGCATTGTTACCTGATGAATCTCGGAATATTCATACAAAAGCTAAAATCATACAGTACCTTTAACATTATGAGCAGCTTTAAAGTGCACCATAAAAGCATTAGTCAGCCCTTCCAGAAAAAATGAGTTTTATTGTGATTGTTGCAAGCAAGAATTTTTGATTATGCGGCACGTTTTCTAAAAAAATATAATGGCATATGTGGGATTTTTATGCGATGAAATTGCGGGAACTTGCAAAAACTGCGGTTTGATGAAAAAGAGACTATTTGTCTTGTAATTATGTCACTTCATAATGTTCCCATGGCAACAGAGGAAAATGGTTGCTCTTGTGTGAAGTAAACGCAACATTTTTCAACCTTCTGCTAAGATATATGAGACTTTTTATGAACTTATGCAAGCATTATTTTGCGCGGAAATCTGCAATTTATGCGGCAAAAGTGCGGCCCCTGCCATAAATATGCAGACTTTGGCTGATTATGCAGTTAGGACAATTCCAAGGGCCCATGACTGACAAGGGTCCCAAAGAATAGGTAAAAATTCATTATTATTATTAAACTAACCTAATTCAATTTTTTTGTCATGAGGCCCAAAATTCCTGGCGGTGCCCCTGATTATGAGATTGCATTTTTCTGGAGGGACTGATTAATATCACAAGCGTTAAATATGGTCTTGTACACATTCCAGTGTCGTACATAATTAACAGCTCAGCTCTAATCATTTGCTCTTATGCAAGTGAACACATCGAAACACAAGTAAATGTGCAAATATCAGTAGAATTAATACTCATCATCATACTTGTGACCAATATGAGTTCATGACAGAATCACATGAAAACGCACACAAATCTCCATCCGCGTGCTAATAGTCATGATTCATTTTCAGTGTGCAAACGAGCAGGAACAAAGGAATGATTTCATTTTAATAATTTTCTAAAATCCTTTTTCATCTTCCATTATCAGGGAGCTCAGGCTGGGTACACAGCAACACTAAGTGTGTTCATGGATACTTCAGCATGGGGTGCTGGGGGGGGGGGGCACATAGACAGAAAATGCAGTTCACTTACATTAGCCACTAAATGTGACCCAGCAGAAATAAAAAGAAATCCAAATGTCTACCATGGACATAGCCTAACTGTGTCCATGCTCGGGCACTTTTTGGCTAATGTTCAGATAGAATATCTGTTTAAATATAACTCATCTTGTAATGTTTTTAGTGGGTTTAATGGTGTAGAAGTACAGTGTAACTTCTTACTTTATAACAAATTTAACCATTTACTTTGGCGTTGTTTTTACATCGTTGGCTAGAGGAAGCTAATAGCGGTGAATTAGCCGAGCGCTAGCCTTAGCCTTAGCCTTACTGGGATTTGCTTGTTTTTCTGGGTATTATCAAGTCGCCCCAATTAACATCAATGCTGCCAACACATCTAGGAATTGTTCTTCTGTTCATCACAATAAAATGGCTTCAACAACTCCAAACTACGCAGTGAAATCTTCATTTTCCGCCCAAGTGCATCAAAGTCACTTTCATCCACTAAATAGATATGTAAATGAACGTGCACACATATGAAAATTCACACGTAGTCTCACAGACCTAAGTTGCATTATAGGATGTCACATTGAAAGGGAGGAGTGGAAGTCTTATGCACACTGAATGATCATGAGTCATGGTTTCTATGACAACAGTGAGGTTTCCTGTCCGAATACGGCCAATAACGCCGAAAGGTGCCTGGACATGGACACAGTAACATTAAGTATTACCTATTTTCTCTTCAGCTGGAACATTTCAATAAGTTCTGCGCCAGCCAAAAGGCTACACCTTTGCTTTATTTGATCCGTTACCACGACTACAATTATTGGACTATTATTGCCACATTATTACCTACCAAGAGCCTGGGTCTGTCCCAGGTTTCTCCCTAAAAGGAGTTTTTCCTTTCTCTTGGGGGAATTATTAGAGTTGTTGGGGCTTTGAAAATTATAGAGAGTGGTCTAGACCTACTCTATCTGTAAAGAGTCTCGAGACAACTCTTGTTATGATTTGGTACTATGAATATAATTGAATTGACATGGACAATTGGCACAGTAAATTGGATTTGAAACAACCAAAACCCAATCGTGTCTGTGTCAAAGCTTTATAAACACTTCTATAAAGAACAAGAAAGACAGGAAAGCAGACATCTGCATGATCATTTCAACATCAACATCATTTGTGCAGGCCGCTATCATCCTACAAAACAGAAATACTTAGTAGCAACAAGGCTAAACATTGCTTCATGCAGTCGAAAGGTGAATAAAGATAAAAGGTAGTTTCTCTGGTATTGTTAGCATTGAATGGGAAACCCAGACCTAAGCATTCGTTCATATGTATATACCCTATCATCATCTTTTTGAAAACCTAGACGGGCTTTAACAATGTGAAATTGTGTATTTGTGATATTTCCATATTCTTGAATCACGTTTCGGTTCATTGGGATGAAATACATATGTCATCCGCTGCACGATCAATGCAAGTTACATCATGTTTCATATCCAGCTAGCCACAAAATGACATATCTCTTTTCTTGTATTGTACATTAGAAAAAAATATATATTTTTCCCTGGAACTATAAAAATTGATTTAGGCTAACATAACACAAAAAACTTTGTAATGTCACTGCGGATTATAGAAGTACGTATTTCATGCATTTGGCTTTTTTTAAGATATATATTTTTCAGAAAAACAGATGCTTAGCTCTGTGGCGTGAATGGTTATATAACACATTAAAGGGTCAAACTGCTGGGTTAAATGAACCTAATCTGTCTGTCATGTGCAAATCTATCCAGGAAGTACCTGGTGTTGTACAACAGTTCAAAATTGCTATTATTTCAGCTATCATCTTTCCAAAGTATGGCTTTTGCTCAGACAGTACATCACACAACTTAGAAGGCAGCGTCTGGTTGCATCATCCTTATTTCCTCCATATGTACAAAGTAGACCTTAAAACAGATTTTGAATGAGACTTGAGCTTTCAGTATTAATATGTGCAGCGTGTGTATGACATTTAATCTGATCAGTGTAATGAAACCCATACACACAGCAGATGTATTCACACTATACACTTTACAATGAATTAACCTAAGTACTCCAACAGAAACGTCAGCAAGACATCACTATACGCCTCAGTAATGTTACGCGTCCTTTAAGGATTTTTAGCGAGCATGGCTTCTTAATGACAGGGCAGGTTGGACCGGCCCCCTGAAAGTGCTTTACTGTACGACTGATACAAGCTCTCAGCTATTTGTGTTGCGTCGTCAAGGCCAATGCACTTCCTGCTGCAAGGGTCATTTGGAAAGAGAGGAAATGATACTGCATGTTAGCGCTCGTGGAAGGCAGAGGAAGAGAAAGATGTGGTTAACAAAGGCCAGAAACACACAACCTATGAAGAGATGCAAAATGTAAGGTCAGAGCAAAGGGAAGGAGGAAGTACACACACAGCATCTAAGCCACATTACCCAAACGTTACATGGAACATATCCTCCTGTGTCCTGAAGTGTGCGGTCCCTAGAGGTAGGTGTTATCACCACTGCTCAGACATCCTGTTGGGACATGCTGAAATAGCTCAGGGGAAATAACTGGCAATGTCTTTCAATATCCACTCAACCAGAATATAATCCTTTGATCTCACGTTGTCCCCGATTACAGCTTATGAGAGTCTTTAACGTATGAAGGACTTGAAAATCAGGAGGGACAATTTGTTTCACTTGTAGGGGTGGGGGAAAAAATCGATACAGCGTAGTATCGCGATATTTTCAGTGGCAATACTGTATCAATACACAGACGCCAAGTATGGATCTTTTCTTATATATATACTGTATATATATATATATATAATATATATATATATATATATATATATATATATATATTATCTATATGTGTTGGTCAGTTTGTCCTATTTTGTAATGAAAAAATAAAAATTAAATTATAAAATTGAAGTGATAGGAACAAACAGAGAAATGCATTGTTTTAGATAAAACAGATGTTCATTTGAAATTGGGAAAAATTAGAAGTTGGGAAAAAAGGTCATAAATTGCAATATATTGCAATTTTTTTAAAATCGCGATAATATTGCATCGTGGCCTAAGAATCGTGATGATATCGTATCGGGAGGAGTCTGGTGATTCCCCCCCCCCATTTATCTGTGCCCATCTCTTTGTGGCATGGCTCTGTGTGCATGTGCAAATCGTCCTTCACAGTTAGAATGATTAATAAAAAAAAAATAATAATGTCTTTGCGATTAGTGGCATTTCTGGTGTTTCTTAGGGTGTTCCTTTGCTAGCTGATCGCTCTGTGGTCCGTAGATACAATTGGCATGCCAGGAGAACCACACGATGATGGAGACGATGGTGGTCTGGAGGAGGCACATCACCCCGTAGGTGGAGGCGATGGTAGGGCCCGGTAGGCGAGAGAGGGTGGCAGGGGGCAGCAGTAGACTCGGGCTGAGCAGGATTGCCCTCACTTCAGTCTTGATCATGTGGAGTTCGTCGAGGATGGACAAAAACGTGCAACAGTGGAACCACTGGTGGCTGTGGCCCCAGATGTCGAAGCGACCCGGGGCCAGCCGCTCGGGCACCTTGCTGATGTTGAAGACGGCGGACCCCAGCAGCCACAGGCAGTGGCGGTAGAAGTAGCTGGCCGTGGAGGTGGAGGCAGCAAAAGAGGAGGAGGTGGTGGAGTAAGGTGATCTGGTGAGGAGGCGGTAGAAGACTGGTGTGGAGGAAACGAGGAACGGGAGGAGGAAAACAAAGGTTCGGATGACGTACCGATGTCGCCTCCACCTCTGGCGAGAGTTGCAGCAAGATAAGACACAAATGATTGCTACAACGCATGCGGACGGGATGTAGAAGGTCTCAAAGAACACGCTGAAATCTGGGATTGCATAGGATGACGTAAGAGATCCTGCGGGTTCATCTTTCAAGTCCATATGGGAGCCATTTCGGCCTCCGGTCTCCACTATCCCTGCCCGAGGGTGGATGTAGTAGTAGTATGCCAACGATGAGCCAACCGTGTAGGAACTGATTGTGCCGTAATCAACAAAAAAGCAGACTTCTCTTACCACCAGAGACATGGAGTTGAGCAGGTGGGCCATGCTGCTAGCCATTAACAGACAGAACACCCCGATAAAGTAGTTCCACAAAGGGTAGAAGAACGGGGCGTCGCTGTGTGGCGCACCCTCCCAACCAAACACCTCCACAAAATAGTACGAAAAAATAAAAACTGGGAGGAAATGTGTCCAGAAGTTGCCGGTTTCATTGGTGGGCCGGAACGCTGATAGTAAGCAATCCATCAGGCTGTAGTTTGGGAAGCGGTAGCCAGTCAGGATGAAGTTCTCTATGACCCGAGGCGGCACGTCCGTATGCCTCAAAAGAGGTAACGGCCGCCCACAGTTCAGAAGCATAACGGCAACACGAGCCCAAAGTCTATTTGAATCGGACTTTCTTATTGCTTGGCTGTTTAATTTATTGCTGATCACCATAAATAATTTTGCTTATAGATAAGGCATCTGCAGGCTTCTTTCAGCCCCGCTCTTATTTTGACCTTTGATCCCGGCTTTGCTGTGGGCCTCGTGATCTGTACACTAATCCAAAGAGCAAAGCTGGTGTAATGGCATAGTCTGCTGAGAGAAAACGGCAGGGGAGAGCGTAGTACCCAGGATCCTCGGGCCACCTGCTTGGTTAATTTTTCATCTAGTTTCCTCTTAACCCGAAAGCAAAGGTCAGAAAAACACCCAGCATGGAAACCTTTTCACGCTGTTGATCTTATGCCATTATTTTGCATAGGTCATGGTCTGCATGGATGATAATCATACACATTCACCTTGTTATGGACAGTTCTGCTGCATTAAATAAAAAAAAATGAAGGTCACTTATTATGAGGTCGTTACAGGACGTCGGTTCTTACAGCAGAGATGTCCTGAAGACGCGTCCATTAAGCTCTGCGGTATCTAGGTCATATATCAGAGTGCTGCAGGCTTCTATTGCCCCTGTTGTCCCCGGTCCATCAGCCTGTGTCCACCGTCCGACTTTCAATTCATTCAGCTCCCATTCCGTTGTAATGCAGAGCGCTGTAGAGACGAACCAACCCCCTCCGGGACCAAAGAGGTGTTCAGTCCTTTAGAAGACACTTCGCGGGTGGAAGCTCGGACCGAGCCGTGGGTCCGTCTGGAGCCCTGCGAGGCTGAAGCCGACCGGCATTTCAGCGAAACACCGACGAGCTTTGACAGGTACAAGCATCAAGTTACACACGGGATAACACCGGGGTTCCGGTTGGACGTTTCAAAATAAAACTCAGAGCTTTGTGACGTAACTCATAGTTACATATTAGCTAAATGCACGTGATATCTGTCATTTTCACTATACCTTTACATTAAAGTAAAATGTGCTCTCCTGGTGTGACTGTAATTCTCTACAGCAGAGTGGGTTGGGCCAAAACCTGAATTATTACATGTAATAATTCAGCACTTTACCAAAAAGAGCCCCACTAACACAGAACGTTTAGGGAACGTTTAGAGAACGTTTAGGGAACGTTAGCTTATGGTTCTCTAAGGGTTTGTTCAAACCAAACCAAAAACTAACGTTTAGGGAACGTTCCCTCCGGGTTATGACATACCCTAAACCCTGAAATAATATATTTACTGTGTATATATATATATATATATATGTATATATATATATATATATATATATATATATATATATATATATATATATATAGTAAATATATTATTTATATATATATACTATGAACACAAAAAATAAGAAAAAAAAACAACACAATAAGATGATAAATAATATGAAAAGAAATGATGACTTTAACAATTGAATGCATAGTATACAAAAGAAAAAAAAGATGAAAAAATAGGAGTCCGATTTGGAAGGGACCCTGGTTTTATCTGCTGTAAAAGTAGGGTAATAAGCCAGGACTGGTTGAGAAAAGATAGTCTTATGAAATGCAACATTGTATGCTTTTATTTTGAAGGCAGACTTACTTGGTTTCCGGTCTCGTGCTGAATATCTGCGTGCCTTGGGGCAGTGCAGCGGAGAGTGGCGAACTATTTCAGAGCGTGCTTTTTGTTTGAGAGTTGGTCCTTGCCATAGACTGTATATTATTGATAATAATAATATTATTAACGGTCTATGGTCCTGGCTACTGATATGATGGGAGGAGAGCTGAACAGAGGACCGTCCCTGGGTAGTAACCCCCCCACCAGGGGTGATCCTGGGATCAACCCTTTAGGGGGGCTCAGCCCCTAATGACAACGTAACATGGATCCTTGCAAAAGTACAAAACAAAAACCACGTTTTCGAAATATTTCAAAAATAATATCTTCATGTTTAACACATTCTTTTCAACCCTTGTGTTGTCCTGCCGTCAAAATTGAAAGTCAACACTTTAGTTGACGCTTTTTGAGGTTTTCATTTTTTTACATTTGTCCCTTTTTTCAATATTTAATGTCACTTTTTTGACGTTTAACACTATTTAACACTAACTTATTAACTTCAGTTTTACAGTTATTTGTGGAATTTATGGTCAATAAACCTAATTTTATAGGAAATTATACCTAATGTTTGAGTTAAAAAAGCAGAAATTAGGAATTATTGAGACTAAAATTAAAGGAATGGATGTTAGATAATCCCAGACTGGAATATGTCAACTTTTACTCAATACTATTTCAAAACCACCTCAATGTTGTTGTTTTCCAAATGCTATACAATTGAATAAGATGCCACAAAATTAATGAAAGTAGAGATTTGTACTTGGCAAAGAGCGTTGGGTGGAATCAATCATGTTATTTTGGGGAATTAAAAAGAACATTGATATAGGACAACATGAGGACAACATGAGGGTTAAGCGTAAGCGTAGCTCCCATGGCGCCATTTTAATGCTACGAAGCCATCATCATTTTGGCGCCACTTTACCAGTGAATAACTTTACATCTGAAGCGTTTAAAAACTCTATGTGTCCGTTGTTTATTTCTAAAGAAACACGACAATGTATAAAAGGCTTTATTACCTTGTAGCTCACGTTATGGCTCCGTAGCAGACGGTTTTGTAAAAATAGGCTAATGATTGTGTCATAACCACGCGACTTGCTGTCGCGTTGCCAGGAGAAGCTTGCAGACAGTTTGGACTTACATTAGCTGTTTAGGTTTAATTACTAATGTTAACTAGCATGTTAGTTAGCAGGAATTAGCCTGTGCCTGTGTTAATGTTAACTAGCATGTTAGTTAGCAGTAATTAGCCTGTGCCTGTGTTAATGTTAACTAGCATGTTAGTTAGCAGTAATTAGCCTGTGCCTATGTTAATGTTAAAAAAAAAAATCTCCGACAGCAGAGACGCAACGGGAGTCGCATTTAAACCAAGCAGCATGTCTGAAACCCCACGTTCACTAGAAACCTACTGGTTACTATGTAAGTACTGCAAAAACCCCTGGTTACTATGTAAGTCACCAGAAAATCTAAATCTACTGGTTACTATGAAATCTACTGGTTACTATGTAAGTACTACGAACCCCACGTTCACCATAAATCTACTGGTTACTATGTAAGTACTACAAACCCCACGTTCACCAGAAACCTACTGGTTACTATGTAAGTACTACAAACCCCACGTTCACCAGAAATCTACTGGTTACTATGGAAGTACTACAAACCCCACGTTCACCAGAAACCTACTGGTTACTATGTAAGTACTACAAACCCCACGTTCACCAGAAGTCTACTGGTTACTATATAAGTACTACAAAACCTGACTATCACAGAACGCAGCCATGGTCAGCTGAGGACTTTTATTCAATCCAAGTACAGATATTGACTCGTATTACTTGTATAATACTTGTACTCGGCAAAAGTGCTTTATCCGTACCGGATACTCATTTCAGCCAAGTACTCGGCTCATCCCTACTATAAAGTCTAGCCTAGGTTCTCAGATACTGATTTCCTCTTTTAATGCCTCTTAATTCACCATTAATTATTTACCTGAACAGTGTATGATATTGTATAAGATATCATTGTAATCTTCGACCATCACAACATAGGGGTAGACACCACCTATTCTGTGTTATCATGTTTGGTTCAGGAGATATATCATTTTTTTTGGATTGATTTTATTTGATAACTGTTAAACACTTACAGTAACACACAAGATACAAGACATCCAACATACAACTGAAGTAACAAAATGGAAGTAGCCCTGTTCATCCGTCTGCCCATTCACCCTCCAGCAATGACTGTTGGGGCCGGATGTCAGGAAGTCTTTGAACCAGCAATTTTGGCCGGAAGAGAAGGGGGAGAGGGAATAAGAATAAGAAGCAGGCTCCAATCCAGTGCTCAGCAGGCTGGGAGAGAACTACATCATGCCTTTTTAATTAGCAATTGACAAGCATGTAGGATTTTATTTACGTGCCTGTAGCTAGTTATTATGACATAATAGACATAAATGGCAGTAGATTTACATTACAGACCTCGGAGAGACTCATATTTGGCACTGGGCACATTAAAATGAAAGCCTATGCTGGATAGAACCTTGTTACAAGGCCTGGATCCAGAACTAAATGATTTAGGATGCATCTGAAATAAGCGTGGGAGCATGGGTGGCTCCAGTGCAGCCCAGCACAGCAATGGAAAATAGCGTAGGTGTTAAGGCCCTGACACACCAAGGAGGCGTCTGTCACCCTCGATTTTACAGTGTGTCACGCACCATTGCTACTTGTAGGCCCTTGTCGCCTTTTTCTTTGCCGTGGGCAATGTCTATGAGAGAAATACATCTGCTATTCATCTTAAGCAAATTAGCGCACAAGAAGGAAAACGGTACACCAAGCAAATGGCTGTCGAGATGGCCCACACACGCATTCTTCATCGCATTTGATCAATCCAATACAAGCATGGCTGTCCAAACTGGTCAAAAAAGACATTCAAATTATGGGATTGTCTATTTTTGCACACTATGGCAGGTCCTCTGTAATGTGGACACCAAAGTAACTGAAGTTGTCCAACCTCTTCAGTGGATCCATTGGTATTCTGTGTATTCCAAAACTCCACCATCACCTCTTTAGTCTTGCTGACATTGACGAGTGGGTTAGCGGTCCTCTACTTCTTTCAGGGAGGCCTTCCATTGTGCGAATGCTGATTCAGCATGGTGCCTCTAACTTCTGCAAATGTTCAGAAACACAAGTCAAATATCAAAATGTTTAGCTTTGTAAGAACATGATGGGATTTGTTCTGCTATTTATACTTTTTAAAATATGAAGCTTTTAAAAAAAAAAAATTCTTACCATTAAAGTCAATGAGAGCAGGCCTGAAATCCTTCAAATCCTCTTCTATTCAATTCAATTTTTTCAATTTTATTTATAGTATCAATTCATAACAAGAGTTATCTCAAGACACTTTACAAGGACCCAACAGTTCTAGTAGTTTCCTCCAGAGCAAGCAACAGTGCGACAGTGGCAAGGAAAAACTCCCCATTTGGGAAGAAACCTCGGACAGACCCAGGCTCTTGGTAGGCGGTGTCTGACGACCGGTTGGGGATAGAATGAAGAGTGGCAATAACAGTCCCAAAAAAAAATAGTAGTTTGTAGTAGTTCATGGCATAGCAGGGCACTGTGCAGCATTACAAGGCACAGCAGGACGTAGCTGGGCACCGCAGATCGTGGCAGGGAAGGGAACGTGTAGCGGGACCACAACGACAGCTGCAACCATGATTTTGGAGCCTCCCTGATCCGAGGAAACATGCTGGGAGAAAAAGAACAAAAGGACTCCGGGGAATGACTCCCCAGAGCTAGGTTAGTAACAAGCATTTCTGGGACATGGATGCACACAAAATAGGAAGATAACAATATTCAATTCTATGCCCTAACAATAAGCTTTATCAAAGCATAACCAAGAGAGACAGGGTAAAGAGAGGAGCCTGGTCAGGCTAGAACTCTCCCCAACCGGATCGGGCTGTATGCCAAGTCTCCCTTTAGTTTTATTATATTCTTGATTATATGATAGATAGATCTGACAACTATGACGAGAAGTAGGTGGGCCGGGTTAGGCGGACGCTGCAACTCCTCACTCCCTAACAATATTCAATTCTATGCCCTAACTATAAGCTTTATCAAAGAGGAAAGTCTTAAGCCTATTCTTAAATGTGGAGACGGTGTCTGCCTCCTGAACCCAAACTGGAACCTGGTTCCACAGGAGAGGAGCCTGATAGCTGAACGCTCTGGCTCCCGTTCTACTTTTAGAGACTCTAGGAACCACAAGTAATCCTGCATTCTGGGAGCGTAGTGCTCTTGTAGGGTTGTAAGGTACTATGAGCTCTTTAAGATAAGATGGTGCCTGACCATGAAGAGCTTTGTAGGTGAGAAGAAGGATTTTAAACTCTATTCTGGATTTTACAGGAAGCCAATGCAGAGAAGCTAAAACAGGAGAAATGTGATCTCTTTTCTTGGTTCCTGTCAGAACACGTGCTGCCGCATTCTGGATCAGCTGAAGAGTCTTTATGGACTTTTTTGAGCAGCCCGATAATAAAGAATTGCAGTAATCCAGCCTAGAAGTAACAAATGCATGGACTAGTTTTTCTGCATCATTTTTAGACAGGATATTCCTGATTTTGCGATATTACGTAGGTGAAAAAAGGCGATCCTTGAAATTTGCTTTATGTGAGAATTAAAGGACATGTCCTGATCAAAGATAACTCCAAGATTCCTCACAGTGGTGCTGGAGGCCAGGGTGATGCCATCCAAAGTAACTATCTCTTTGGATAATGCGTCACGGAGGTGCTTGGGTCCCAGAGCAATCACTTCAGTTTTATCTGAGTTTAACGTTAGAAAATTACAGCTCATCCAGGTTTTAATATCCTGAAGGCACATTTGAAGTTTAGCTAACTGATTAGTTTCATCCGGCTTAATTGATAGATATAATTGAGTATCATCTGCATAACAATGAAAGTTTATGGAGTGCTTCCTGATAATATTGCCTAAAGGAAGCATATATAAAGTGAACAAGATTGGACCGAGCACAGATCCTTGTGGGACTCCATGACTAACTTTGGCGTGCACAGAGGATTCATCGTTAACATGAACAAACTGAGATCGATCTGATAAATAAGACTTAAACCAGCTTAGAGCAGTCCCTTCAATGCCAATTAAATGTTCCAATCTCTGTAATAAGATATGATGGTCAATGGTATCAAATGCAGCACTAAGATCTAATAACACCAGTACAGAGATAAGTCCTTTGTCTGATGCAATTAGAAGGTCATTAGTAATTTTCACAAGTGCTGTCTCTGTGCTATGATTAACTCTAAATCCTGACTGAAAATCCTCAAATAAGCTGTTGCTATGCAGAAAATCACATAGCTGTTTAGCGACTGCTTTCTCAAGAATCTTAGAGAGAAATGGAAGATTGGATATAGGTCTATAGTTGGCTAAAACTTCTGGATCAAGGTTGGGCTTTTTCAGAAGAGGTTTAATTACAGCTACTTTAAAGTGCTGTGGTACATAGCCTGTTAATAAAGACAGATTGGTTATATCTAGTAGAGAAGTGTTGACTAAGGGGAAAACTTCTTTAAGTAGCCTAGTCGGGATGGGGTCTAAGAGGCAGGTTGATGGTTTAGATGAAGAAATAATTAAATTAAATTGATAAAGATCAAGTGAGGCAAAGCAGTCTAAACATATATCTGGTTTTACAACTGTTTCTAAGGTTCCTGAGTTTAGAGATAAGTCAGTGCCAGTTAAAGGAAGGTCTTTTTGCTTCTAATAGTTATAATTTTATCATTGAAGAATCTCATGAAGTCGTTTCTACTAAGAGCAATGGGAATACTTGGCTCAGTAGAGCTGTGACCTTCCGTTAGCCTGGCTACAGTGCTGAAAAGAAACCTGGGGTTGTTCCTATTTTCCTCTATTAATGACGAGTAGTACGCTGCTCTGGCATTACGGAGGGCCTTCCTATACGTTTTAAGACTATCTTGCCATATTAACCGAGAATTTTCCAATTTGGTGGAACGCCAAATCTTCTCAAGTTTCCGCGATGTTTGCTTCAATTTGCGAGTTTCAGTGTTATACCATGGAGCTAACCGTCTTTGTTTAATTATCTTCTTTTTTAGAGGGGCAACAGAGTCGAGTGTCATTCTCAGCGAGCCTGCTGCAATATCAACAAAATGATCGATTTGGGAGGTACTGAAATTAACATAGGAGTCCTCCGTTACTTTGTGACTTGGTAATGAATTAAATGCTAATGGAATCACATCCTTAAATTTAGCTACAGCACTATCAGATAGACATCTTGTATAGAAGGTTTTGCCTAATGGTGTGTAGTTCAGCAGTATAAACTCAAAAGTTATCAAACAGTGGTCAGATAGAAAGGGATTCTGTGGGAACACTATTAAATGTTCAATTTCAACACCATATACCAGAACAAGATCGAGGGTATGGCCAAAACGGTGAGTTGGTTTATGAACACTTTGAGAGAAGCCAATAGAATCTAATAGAGAGATAAACGCAGTACTAAGTCTATCATTCTCATCGTCCACGTGAATATTGCAGTGATTTCCAACTTGGGTGTGAAAGACTAAGAACAAGACTTTCAAATGAGTTATAATTTAGTTTAGGTTTAGAGATGATTATTAGACTAGAGTCAAAGATGGCTGCAACTCCACCTCCTCGGCCTGTGCCTCGAGGAATGTGAGTATTAATATGACATATTCTCCATCACCCAGCCAGGTTTCAGTAAGACAAAATAAATCAATATTAGAATCCGATATTAATTCATTTACTAGTACACCTTTAGAAGAGAGAGATCTGATGTTTATGAGTCCACATTTAATTCTCCTATTCTTTTGCACTATTGTACTTGTGGTTTTAATTGTCATGAGGTTTTCATGCCCAACTCCTCTTCTGTTTACCCTTGTTTTAAATAATTTTAATGGTCGGGGGGCAGACACCGTCCTAATGGGGTTTTGACAAGATAACCCCTGGAATGGAGGAGCAGAGAAGTGTGTCAGACTGCGACTCTGCCTCCTGGTCCCAACTCTGGATTGTCAAGGATTAGGTCCACTAATAAACTTGTCAAGATTTCTAGAAATGAGAGTTGCTCCATCCCAAGTGGGATGAATGCCGTCCCTCCGAATCAGACCAGGTCTTCCCCAGAAAGACTGCCAGTGATCCACAAAGCCCACATCATTATCTGTACACCACCTCGATAGCCAGCGGCGAAATGATGACATGCGGCTATACATGTCATCACTGGTTAGATTTGGCAGGGGTCCAGAGAAAACTACGGTGTCCGACATTGACTTTGCGTATGTACACACCAATTCAACATTGATCTTGGTGACCTCCGTTTGGCGTAACCGGGAGTCATTAACGCCAACGTGAACGTACAATCTTACTGTATTTACGTTTATCCTTAGCCAGCAGTTTCAAATAAGACTCAACGTCGCCCGCTCTAGCCCCCGGGATGTATTTAACCATTTCTCAAAATGGAGCTGCCGATAACCAGGGTTGGTTTCTCTTCGGGTGTGTCGCTGAGTGGGGAAAATCTGTTAGAAACGCTAACAGGCTGCTGGAGGTCGGTGGCCTTTGAAAGCTTACGACTACTTTTGCCACGAACAGTAACCCAGGAACCTTTTCCTGGCTGCTCAAGAGTTGCCGGGGGACGGCTACCAGAGGCTAACTCAGGCTGAGGCCCGCCCGCACCGACTACCGGGGGGTGGTTAGCTACAGTAACTAACGACTGATCTATCATGGTGCACATCCGGACTTCTAACTCACTAAGCCTCGCCTCCATGTCTATAAATAAACAACACTTGTTACACGTACCATTTTCGCTAAAGGATGCAGAGGAGTAACTAAACATCGCACACACCGAGCAAGAGAAAGTAGGAGAGGGAGACCACATGGCTAACCGCTAAGCTAAAGTTGCTAGCAGCTAAGCTAAGTACGGTAGCGTTAGCTACCAAGCGTTAAAAACAGCTGTTTTATAACGAAAGTCGCTTAAAAATGAAAAGATCTGTGAGTGCTTAGGCAGAACTACTATAAGAATAACTGTTTAGTGGACAGTTAGCCGCTGTAATAGCAAATCTAACAAACAGAACTGGTATTTAGTGAGCAGCAACTCGCTACCAACTCGCCACCAACACTCAAGCACTGGAAACGGAAATGAGTCAGGTACGCTTACCGTAGGTACGTCAGGCAAACAGCAACCGTGGTTCCCTCAACAATGAGCTTTTACTTCAAATCTCCTCCTTCATACTTTCACGTACAGACGCATTTTAAATGTTAAACCGTTCATGGCAAAATTCAGCTATTTTACAGTTTTTTGCGAAATCACTTTCTAGGTTTAGTGTTCATTTCAGGATTTTTCTGCGTTGATAATGGGTGTGTGATGTCATCTCTAGAGCACAGAGCCTTAAAAAAATCATCCAAGTCCCTACTCTAAAAATTGCTCTCACGTCCACAACTTTTACTTGTCATACATGACATATGTCAAAACATAGGTATTCTTGTTTAGTTTCAGCCAATGTGCTCACTTAAGCTATGGGACTTGTAGTTTTTGAATGATCTGCCTCAGATTGCTCTTAGGCAGGGTTGGATCTTTCATTGACGATAATGTTATTTCATCCACTCTTGAGCCAAAACACAAACGCCCCGTATTTTGAAACTGTAATTTCAGAGAGTCATTTTTTAACTCAATGTCTGCATCACAATGGCACAAACTTTAAGCTTTAACGCAGCATTGGCTTTTTTTATACAGCCAGAATTTGTCAAAAACCGTAGCTGTGTACACTCTGTTGCCCGTTATGACCAGGGTTGTCTGATCAGGGTTCAACCCTCCTTTTTGAAATTCAAACCAAGCCAGTCAACATGGGTAAATCCCTGGTATTAATGGAAACCTATTTGGTGGAAATCAGGAGGCGCTGCTGGCCATGTACGTCACCGAGGAGGTGCAGAGGGACCTGGAAGGATCCACAAGAAATCTGACGACTGACGACTCTATAAAGCCCGTTGCCGTTCTTGCGTCACTCCCTTACACCTCCTGCTGTACAACTTAGCCCTTATACATAACCTGGACTATGGTCATAACATCTACATTTTACATCTTAGACCTTATTCCTTGTTACATAGTGTTGTTATTCCTATTCAGTCAGTCAGTTTATAGGTTATTATGTTTATTTTGTAGAGTCATAGTCAATATTTTCTCATGATCTACTGCACTGTTCAATCCCTGTACTGTTCACTTTTTTGCTTTTGCACTATCATCATTACACACAGTCTACCATAGTATCTCACCTTATCATGGTCATTGTATTTCTCTGAGTGATTTTCAATTTTATTTTTATTCTTATATATATGTATAATATATGTGTCTGTTGTGTTATGGTTGTCTTGCTACTGAATGCCTAAAATTTCCTTTGGGATGAATAAAGTATCTATCTATCTATCTATCTATCTATCTATCTATCTATATATCTATCTATCTATCTATCTAAACCCGACCACCCTCTCCACCCCCCCCACACTGGTCCAACAGAGGACCAGCTTCTCTAAGAGGCTCCGTCAGCTTCAATGTCGCACGGACTGCTACAGGAAATCATTCCTACCACAATAAAACTCTTTAACACATCATCAATGGGTGCTAGATAAGACTCTGAGACACCACAATACTGCATTACGCTATATATTATACTATACTAATACTGCGCTATTTGCAACCTGCACAATTTATTTACATTTTATCATACTATTTAAGCAGTTGCACATTTTTGTAATCCCAATATTTGTTCTTGTATTTTATCCTATTATTATTTCATGTATATTGTATGTATGTATATTGTATCCTAGAATTTCATTTATAATTATATTCTGGGCTGTGTGACTGATTTTTCTGCTACAACACTGTAATTTCCCATTTTATTGGGATCAATATCTATCTATCTATCTATCTATCTATCTATCTATCTATCTATCTATCTATCTATCTATCTATCTATCTATCTATCTATCTACCAGTTCAATACAATAATTGGTCCCTTAATGTGGCGAAAACTAAGGAGGTCATTATAGATTTTAGGAAGAACAAACTTACACATACACCTGTCTATATTAACAACTCTCCTGTTGGAATTGTCAACACGTTTAAATTTTTAGGCATCCACATTTCAGACTCCCTCACATGGTCGTTTCATATCAGATGTGCCATTAAGAAGGCACATCAGAGGCTATATTTTTTGAGGTGTCTTAAGAAATATGGTATGTCCCTTAATATTCTACATAACTTCTACCGTTGTACAATTCAGAGTATACTGACAGGTAACATTGTAGTGTGGTTTGGTAGGGCTACTTCACATGATCGTAATCTTCTGACAAAGGTGGTCAAAACTGCATCTAAAATCATCGGCGTTCCCCTTGAACCATTGCAACATATTTATTGGAAACATAGTACTAAGAAGGCACGTAGTATTATGCAGGATTCTAGTCATCCTGCATACAACCTTTTCTCCCACCTTCCATCAGGGAGACGTTTGCAGAGTATCCCAACGCGTACATCATGTTATAGGGATAGTTTTTATCCTCAGGTAATAAGGTTACTGAATGAGGGCACAGCAGGAAGGAGGGCTGGGTCTGTATTTAGTCACTTAGCCACTGTTTATTGTGGTGGTTTAATGGTTTTATGTTTTTATATTATATTATTATTATTATTATTGTTATTATAGCTGTTACTGTTGGCTGGTGCTGAGAGAGTGCAATAAGGTATATTGTATTTCATTGCTGTAGTACGCTGTACTAAGGTGCATATGACAATAAAATTTGAACTTTGAACTTTACCAGTTCCTATGGCCACTTGGCCTGGAGTGTAGTTAGTAGAACTGTTTAGAAGTGGACTATTCCTATAACTACGTTCCTGTAATACTTGGTCGGAAAGAGGCTGTACACACTGTTGTCCTTGGGTTAGATTTGACCCCTTTAATAAATGTCTATATCTGAAAAATGAGTTTCTTTTTAACCAAATTACCACAAAAAAATGCATTGGAGAAAAGTCTGAAAAAGGGACTAAAATGTCAAAATGTTGTTTGTTTTTGAGGACAACACAAGGGTTAATCCCAGGTCATGAGCTTTGTGATGATGGGAACTATGGTGTTAAACACTTAACTGTAGTTAGTGAACAGCTATCTCACAGCTTCCTTTTTTCCCAGGTGAGATGTTTCATGGAAGGAATTTATGATAAAACCCCATTTGATTTGCTCAAGGACCTATGTTTATGATTGTGAAAATCCTGTTTTTTAAAGTGCAGGAGCCATTAGCGGTGTTAAGACCGCTAAGACTTGTATATATATATATATATATGCCCCCTAGGCATTAAAAATGATTTAGGCAAAAATGAAGCCATTTAAGTACCTGAGTGGCAATTAAAAACATAAAAATAAAGAGCAGTATAGAATTGCAAGTTAAAATGGTTAAAGTAGAGAATGATGTAACAGAAATGAGGAATAGAGATCAATCCAAAGTTTGTGTAACTGAGCATTCATGTGATGATAACTGTGGTGCTGCAATAACATGTCCACACATGTCCACGTTCACAGGAACTGTTCCAGCTGTCATTTATATCATTGCAGCATTCTTCCAATACTTCTAACACAGTCACTGAGTTCTAGTTTTAGTTCTAGTTGGACAATTTATGGGTTACACTATTGTGTTGTGGCTGCTGTAAAGAGTTCATTGGGTGGACATGAACATTACTGTTGTATTGGGGTTATGGGGAATGTTGGGCCATGCACAACTGCCCGCATCCTGAGTCAAGGTAGAGATGGACGTTTCAGTACTGCTGACCTTTCACATCTGGTCTCAATCTGGGTGTAGGCCTGTGAGTCTTTAGCGCCTACCTTTTGTCAGGAAGTTTTTAATGGAAAATGATTACACTATTGTATTACAATCAGTAGAGACATGTTTGCACATATGCAAATTAAGTTTTTAAGTCTTTGGCGATTAGACTCCATCTATAGGAATATTTTGTATATCTATATAGGGCTAGAGAACCATCAGACCCCCCCCAGATGTAATCTAGACACCGGTGGTGGCGATGAAGGAGCCCGAAGACCAGACCAAAGGGTGCTCCGGAGTAGATGACTGGAGGTGGAAGGTGGGGGTGGAGGGTTGAACTCTTTGCTGGCAATGACAGCTGAATAGCACAGGCAGAAACAGATTTTTAAAGCAGGGTTGTGACTCTGTGATTGGCCCTTTGTGTGTGATTGGCCCACCAATTTGGCAATTTGTGTACAATTCTGATTGGTTACAGTTAGGGTTAGGTGAACGCCTCCACCAGCTGATTCCATTTAGGTACAGAGCATTGATTAAATTAGGTCTTCTTGAAAGAACTTACGCTGAGCTACATTGTTCATAATCACATGATCTTGTTTGTGTCTCCTGAATTAATGAACTCTTTCTGTCTTTTGACTTTGAGTGTTAATGCATGTTACTAACTCGACTTCTTCCCTTTCCCGGAGTCTTGTTCTCTCTCACCCCTCCCCTTTTATTGCTTCCTGTTCCGTCTAGACCTGCTCTTTTATAAAAAACGCAATGAGATAACTGTTGTTGTGATTTAGCGTTGTGTCCGATACACGGAATGTAATACCGCACCGGCTGCTCCGATTCTCCGACCAATCTCACGCTCCATGGTCCCCTCACTCGCGAACATGACCCCAAGGTACTTAAACTCCTTCACTTGGGGTAAGGACTCACTCCCCACCTGAAGAAAGCACTCCATCGGTTTCTTGCTGAGAACCATGGCCTCAGATTTAGAGGTGCTGATCCTCATCCCAGCCGCTTCACACTCGGCGGTGAACCGATCCAGTGAGTGCTGAAGGTCACAGACCGATGATGCCATCAGGACCACATCATCTGCAAAAAGCAGCGATGAGATCCCGAGCCCACCAAACTGTAACCCCTCCCCGCCCCCGACTACGCCTCGATATCCTATCCATAAATATTACAAACAGGATTGGTGACAAAGCGCAGCCCTGGCGGAGGCCAACCCTCACCTGGAACGAGTCCGACTTACTGCCGAGAACCCGGACACAGCTCTCGCTTTGGTCATACAGAGATTGGATGGCCCTGAGGGCCCCCTCACCCCATACTCCCGCAGCACCTCCCACAATTTCTCCTGGGGGGACCCGGTCATACGCCTTCTCCAGATCCACAAAACACATGTAGACTGGTTGGGCATACTCCCAGGCCCCCTCCAAGATCCTTGCGAGAGTGAAGATCTGAGAGTGTGTCAGCTGGATTTAGGAGTTCCTCAAAGTGCTCCTTCCACCGCTCTATTACCTCCCCAGTTGAGGTCAACAACGTCCCATCCTTACTGTATACAGCTTGGATGATTCCTCGCTTCCCCCTCCTGAGGTGGCGAACGGTTTTCCAGAAGCACCTTGGTGCCGACCGAAAGTCCTTCTCCATGTCTTCTCCGAACATCTCCCACACCCGCAGCTTTGCCTCTGTCACGGCAGAGGCTGCAACCCTTCGGGCCCGTCGGTACCCTGCAACTGCTTCCGGAGTCCTCCGAGACAACATATCCCGGAAAGACTCCTTCTTCAGTCGGACGGCTTCCCTGACCACCGGTGTCCACCAGGGTGTTCGCGGGTTACCGCCCCTTGAGGCACCTAAAACCCTAAGACCACAGCTCGCAATGGAAACTTTGAACATTGTCCACTCAGGTTCAATGCCCCCAGCCTCCACAAGGATGCCCGAAAAGCTCCGCCGGAGGTGTGAGTTGAAAGTCCGTCGGACAGGGGCCTCCTCCAGACGTTCCCAGTTTACCCGCACTACCCGTTTGGGCTTACCAGGTCTGTCCAGAGTCTTCCCCCACCCCCTGACCCAACTCACCACCAGATGGTGATCAGTTGACAGCTCTGCCCCTCTCTTCACCCGAGTGTCCAAAACATACGGCCTCAGATCAGATGAAACGATTATAAAATCAATCATTGACCTTTGGCCTAGGCTGCTCTGGTACCACGAGCATCCCTATGTTCGAACATGGTGTTTGTGATGGACAATCCATGACTAGCACAGAAGTCCAACAACAGACAACCACTCTGGTTTAGATCAGGGAGGCCATTCCTCCCAATCACGCCTCTCCAAGTATCTCCATCATTGCCCACGTGTGCATTGAAGTCCCCCAGCAGAACTATGGAGTCCCCTATTGGAGCCCCATACAGGACTCCATTCAAGGTCTCCAAGAAGGCAGAATACTCCAAACTCTTGTTTTGGTGCATATGCACCAAACAACAGTCAGATCACCCGCAGGCGTAGGGAGGCGACCCTCTCGTCCACCGGGGTAAACTCCAACGCAGCGGCGCTCAGCCGGGGACTTGTGAGTATCCCCACACCCGCCCGGCGCCTCACACCCTGGGCAACTCCGGAGTAGGACAGAGTCCAACCCAACATACAAGATGTATGCCTAAAGACTAGCCTGCATCTACATTTACACAACAAATAGTGACAGTCACCTTTCAGTAGTGAAATCTGTCACAAATCGCATCTTTGTTTGAAATTTGATGAAACAGCCCATGGTGTTAGAATAATTTCATTATCAAGAATAGACACTAAAGTTACAATAAAGTCAGGTTTACTTGCAAGTAGAATCAGTTTTACAGTACTCACAGCATCAGTAGAGAAAAATGACTGCCGAAAAAGCTTTCTACAACAGCTCTTGTAATACAATGTAGAATGAGATAAATCTCTATAGTCACAATAAAGCGTCAATGGTGTCAGTTTCTCACAGTCTAGGGGAGCCTGTTCTCTTCCCAGCATCACAACGTGCTCCAGACAACAGGACAGAACAGAAACAGAAAAATATGTGAATGACAACTACAGTAACAGGAGATGTTTGTTTGCCGACTTGGAAGAGATCAATGAAAATAGAAAATGTTACTGTTTCACTATGGATGGAGAGATAATGAAAACAACCCTTACAATTCCTGTGAATGCACATTTAAAAATGGAAAAATGCTTCTTTGAAGTTTGAGTGGAACATGTACAGTGTGGAGAAAAACTCACACAACCAGTGTTTTTTTTGTCTTCTGTCAGAATGTCAAAGGTATTGTCATTGACTCCAGCTTGATGCCACAGCAGAAAGCTAACAGAGGAGTATCATATCTTTTCCAGCAAGAGTTGCGCGACCACACTTGGCCAACGTTTCAACGTTAGCATCTCAATACTTCTTTACTGTAAAATGAATCCTGTATCACTCAGTTTATTGCAAAATTCCAAATATTTGCAGACATTAATGTTGGCTCTGTAGAAGACCCCAGGATATTGTGGGATGCGAAAAAAGGTTTTATCAGGAGCAATACCATACTTTTCTGCTTTAATGCGCGCAACGCTACGTCACTTAAATTACAAAACCTAGAAGCTGAGTTCACCAAATTAGACCAAAATAATTTCACTGATCAAATAGCTTTCGAATTATCATTAGTCAAGAAAGTGATAAACAACATTCTGAAACAGAAGTCTGAATTCCTCATCCATAGAACGAGGCAGCGCTATTATTTCCAGGCTGCAAGACCTAGTCATTAACTGCCATGAGATTAAGGTCCAGTGTCCATTTTGCAGATATTCCCGCTATTAAATCTTAAAATGGTATTATTAGAAATGATACTGTTGAAATAAATAAATTCTTTCAGTTAATTTATTCCAATCTGCTGAGGTCATGTTGGAGAAATCTCACTGTGACAACTGGTTAACTCAATTTTCAGCAGATGAATCAGCTGACACACAAATTAAATACAATAGAAGAACTAAGTTGGCACTACGGAATATGCAAAAGGCAAAATCATTGGGCTTTGATGGGATCTACCCTGATTGTTATGTAACTTTTTGGGAACAACTGGGCCCATTCCTTCTGAACATGATTGACTTCTCTCTTGAGAAGGGCAAATTTTCAAGGGATGTGAACTCAGCCTTGATTTCCCTACTCTTAAAAAAGGATAAGGATCCTACGGAGTGCTCTAGCTGTCAAACTCTGAGTCTGCTGCTTTTTGCTCTGCCCGCCGTTTGTAGTCGCACATGTCCAAATTAGTGAACTCTGACGAAACTGGATTCATAAAAACGAGAACGGCAGCATATAATGTTAGACACGTTCTCCACATTGTTGATGGGACAGAAGACAGTATGACCCCAATGTCACTTCTCTGTCTAGACGCAATGAAAGCCTTTGACAGACTTGAGTGGCCATTTTTATGGTCAGTCTTAGAGGTGATGGGCTTTGGAAACCCTTCATTGGTATGATTCAAGCTTTGTATTGTGATCTCTCAGCCCGCACCTCCTCCTCTTTATTTCCAGTTTCTAGATCCTCCCGCCAAGGCTGTCCCTTGAGTCCTGCATTATTTTTCATTTCTTTGGAGACTCTGTCTCAAGCCATTCGCCAATCGATTATGGTATCACCGATATACGTTCATGGTACACAGCATCACCTGTCGCTATTTGCGGACAATGTTTTTTTTTTTTAGAAAACCCCTCTGTCTCTTCCTCACCTTCTATCACTATGCAAGGAGTACGGAAGCTTATTAGGCTTTAAAATTAACTGGTCAAAGTCTGCACTACTTCATTTAAATGATTCTGCCCGCAACTCAACCATCTCTGCTGACATCCCCATTCTTAAGCAGTTTAAATATTTAGGCATTGAGGTCATTCCCTGCTTAAACCAGATCATTAAACATAATTATTCTGTTGCTCTGAACAGTGTTTTGAAAGATATGGAGATATGGAAAAGTGGATGGGTCTTCCCATGTTGACTCATGCCCGTAACTCAGTGGTTAAAATTTATGTTTTACCCAGGGTCAATTTTGTGAGCTCTATGCTACCTCTCTCCCCTCCTGCTGGCTACTGGCATAAATTACAATCAGCGTTATCTTAATTCATCTATAAAGTCAAACAGCCCTGACTTAAGATGTCTACTCTACAAAGGAGAAGAGAGGATGGTGGCCTTTCAGTTCCCTACTTCAATCATTATTTCTGGTCCTTTGGGTTAAGACCCCCCTTACTTAGTTTGATTCACATGTGTCTGTCTGCTGGCGTTCCTTGGAAGGTGCCATGATAGAACCATGGTCAGTCAATAGACAATGGCGGCACGATTAGACGCAGCAGCTCACGGCTCTCCCTTTCAGTGTTCTTTTTTATTGTTTTTCTGTTTGTTTTTGTACTTCTTTTTCTCTTGTTTTTGTACTATTGGCTATGCGAAAGTCCACTACACCCGCCAAGACCTTTTGGACATCGGTGACCGGCACCAGATAGCCTTTTCGCGTGATTCTCATCACAACAATAATATCCCTGTCAACATAGCGAGACAGCCCGGGTCTCCGTGGATTGTTGTTGGGGCTAGAACTATCACCGAAACCTGGCTTCACCCGGGCATACCCGACGTTAGCATGCAGCTAGCAGGCCGCACACTACTACGCTGGGACAGGACTGGAAGCTCCGGTAAGAGTAGGGGAGGAGGGCTCTGCATGTACTTACTACATGACAACTGGTGTAATAACGGGACAATCATAGATAAACACTGCTCCCCTGACCTCGAGTACATGTCTGGCCTTTTTTTATACTGAGAGAGCTAACGGTAGTTATCATCACAGCTGTGTATATGCCGTCCCACGCCAATGAAAACAGCGCTCTCTCTCCTGTCGGACACCATCAACGAACAGCAGCGGGCCCACCCCAATGGTGTCCATATAATTGCAGTAGACTTTAATAAGGCCAACCTGAAGACTGTACTCCCAAAATTCTACCAAAATGTAAAGTATCCTACTAGATGATAGAACACTCTGGATCATGTCTACTCTAACATTAACCACGCATACAGAGACATACCCCTCCCCCATCTTGGCCAGTCAGACCATCTCTCTCCTGCTCCCCCCAGCCTACACACCCCTCAGACGCGGCGCCAGGCCCACCATAAAGACTGTTACAACCTGGCCTGAAAATGCACTTTCCAAGCTACAGGACTGCTTCAGCCAGACAGACTGGGACCTATTTGAACACCAGGAGCTGGAATCATTCACAGGAACAGTACTGGACTACATCATGTTCTGCATTGGGAATGTGACTGTGGACAAAACCATTCGAGTCTTCCCTAACCAGAAAACCTGGATGACCAACCATGTCCATGCACTCCTCAGGGCCCGCGACACTGCCTTCAGGTCAGCTGACCTGAAAAGTGGAATTAAAAGAGCCAAAGCGGACCACAAGAAGTGCATAGAGTCCCACCTGTCCAGCAACAACACACGGGAGGTGTGGTGGGGCATACATGACATCACCAACTACAGGGGCTGTGATGCAACATCAGGGGACTTGAGTGCGAAGCTGACAAAGGAGCTGAATTGCTTCTTTGCTCGCTTTGAGTCATCACCATCTGCCCCAGCCCTGCCTACACCCCAGCCCTACACCCATCCACACCTGGTTCCTGCACCACCCCACTCACCGTAAAGGAGCATGAAGTTGGACGAGTACTCCTGGCAGTGAACCCAAGGAAGGCTGCTGGCCTAGATGGAGTTCCTGGCAAGGGGCTCAGGGTGTGCGCCCACCAGCTCGCCCTCATCTTGGCCAGGATCTTCAACCTCTCCCTGGGCCAGGCAGTCCTCCCGCCCTGCCTAAAATCAGCCACAATCATCGAAGAAGTCTCCCAGCCTAAATGATTACCGTCCTGTGGCCTTCCCCCGGTAATCATGAAGTGCTTCGAGAGACTTGTTCTTCAACATATCAAGGACTACCTCCCCCCAGATCTAGACCCCTATCAGTTTGCATATCGTGCGAGCAGATCCACAGAGGATGCCAACGCCGTAGCTCTCCACTCTGTGCTGAGCCACCTGGAGCAGCAGCAGAGCGGGGGTCCTGAACTTGGCAGCTTGGTGTTCAGAGATCATCGTCGACTTCAAGAAAAACAGTACTAGGCCTGTCACAATAACAAATTTTGCTGGACGATAAATTGTCTCAGAAATTATTGCGATAAGCGATAATATTGTCGTTCTGAGATCATTTTCATCTAATACAATGATAATGATGCAGGTACACCTTTTCAAAGAGAAATTAACTTTTATTTTTAAAGAATATTTAACACTAGAACACAATAAATGAACAAACAACCAAAAACAATAAATAAAATGGACTCTCTGTTAACAAAAAATGAACTGGAATAAAACTGCCAGGACCTTTGTAAACAAAGTTATGAAACAGATGCCTCAATAGGCCATATGCAAAAATCGTTTTAGAAATATTTTCTCAGAGAGAGATTTTATGGCAGATTCCGAGCAAGAAATACCAACATGTTGACTTTGTGTGGCTTAAGACAGGATCTCTCAGGAGTAGCAATGTTGCCAGCTGTGCTAAACATTCTCTCTGAGCTGGTGCTTGTTCAATTCATACTGTCTGTCAAATGCTTGCAGCATTCGTTGAAATGCAGGCTTTTCGACGATGCTAAAGGGCAGCATCTCTTTAGCAATGAAGCGAACTACACTGTCTGTGAGTGTAATCCATTTCGCACTGTCCTGTTTGTACTTCATTTGCTGACTAAACGCCCCAGTGATTGTGCTCTGTCGGGAAGAGGAAAACGGCCCACTTGTTGTGTTTTTTTTCCCCAACTGGGAAAACTGCAGCGGATGATTGTGTTTAAGATGCATGTGCATGTTTGTTGTGTTGCCGCTTTTAATTGCGACTGTTTTCCAACAAATGCGACACACCGACTCGCACACGTTCAGTGGTTCACCACGGGCATTCGGTTTAAATCCGAAATGCTCCCACACTGCAGCTGTCGCGTTTGGCTTAGAAACCAATTCCATCGTTTTGTCTTGAACTCGCAACTAGCTTTCTCTCTGCCTAGTGCCTACCGGTATACTTCTCACGCGGCTCTTTAGCTGCACTCTGTGGTAGGCTACGCCAGTAGTCCCGCCTCCCCACACACCATGCGACTGACAAGTGACTGACATGAGGGTTCACTCATCGTTACTCTAAGGACCCGAGAGAGAGAGGGAGAGAGAGAGCCGAGGAAAACAAACACGCATGCAAATGGCATTTATCGCGGCCAGAAAAATTATCGAGCTAATTTTAATTATCATGCGATTAATTGATTTATTGAATATCGCGACAGGCCTAAACAGTACCGACCTAGCCCCCCCTATACATCAATGGCGAGTGCGTGGAGAGGGTCCACACTTTCTCGGCTTCCTCACCCACGCTGACATCTCATGGACAACCAACATCACAGCGGTCATCAAGAAGGCCCAGCAGCGACTACACTTCCTGAGGGTCCTCAGGAAGTACGACCCGGACTCCAACCTGCTGTTGACCTTCTACCGCTCGTCCATCGAGAGCCTGCTGACCTACTGCATCACAGTCTGGTAGTACTGCATCACAGTATGGTACGGCAGCTGCACAGTGGCAGACAAGGAGAGGCTGCAGAGGGTTGTAAGGTCAGCACAAAAGATCATCGGCTGCCCTCTCCCCTCCCTGATGGACATCTACACCTCCCGCTGCCTCCGCAGAGCAGAGAACATTATCAAGGACAGCTCCCACCCCAGCTCTGATCTGTTTGATCTGTTGCTGTCAGTAAGGCGCTACAGATGCATCAGAGCACGGACTAACAGACCCAAGAACAGTTTCTTCCCAAAGGCCATAACCACCCTGAACTCACACATGCACTGACTCCACTCCACAGCCCCCCCGGCCCCCGGACTTTCTTCTTCCCTCCGACTGTGCAATATTGTTATTTATAATACCTCAAAGGTCACTGGAGTCTGTGCAATTTCATACAGTGCAATATTTAATATTTAACCATTCCATTTCATTACTGTGCAATATTTATTTATATATTTATTTATTATTTAGTACTTAACCATTTCATTACAGTGCAATATTTATTTATTTGTTTATACTTATCTCCTTTCACACAATGCAGCAGCCCCCCCCTTTTTTTCTTCTCTGCACTACCTACATTTAACATTTTTAAAAATTTTGACTTTTTATATTCTTATCTTATATTTTGTGTCAACACTGTAAAGGGATTGCTTCAATCTCATTGCACTGGTACTGTGTACTTGTGTATAATGACAATAAAGGCATTCTATTCTATTCTATTCTATCCATGTTCTTTGGATTTGCCAATATTTCTAATAAACAGTGCCAGCTACGCTGTGGCCCCATTATCTGTCATCTTATCAAAACTTGGAGGTTAGCTGAAACATACTGCCATATAGCTTGTAACTGGCACACCTTCCCCCCATTATTCAATAATACAGCACTCCTGATTGGTGGGAGGCTGATAACAGCTCCATAATGGGAACAAAGGGGAGTTGATCGTCTAAAAGACATTTTTAACGAGGTTGGCTTGTTACCCTCCCCTATCTTACAAAATGCATTCAGTCTGCCACGTTCCTCTTTTACCTCCAGTTAAGATCAGCACTCAAGGCACACGGTGTCCCCTGGCAGAGGCCTTTGCCCATCCATCCTGTTTGGAAGTTATTTACTGTGCAGCCTAAAACCTGTGGAATGGTACCGAGGCTTTATCGCTTCTTAGTGATATCTGGCTGCTCTGCCCTTAATATTGAGAAGATCTGGGCACGTGATTGCCCACGCCTGGGTATCAATGTTGACTGGCATGATGTATGGTCTAACATTTCAGAAGTATCACACAACCCAGACCATCAGCAGAATCACAACAACTTTCATAGATTATATCTCACCCCTGTGAAAATGCACCACATGACAATAATTAATAGCCAATTATGCACTTTCTGTTCAATAAAAGCACAAGGTACATATCTTGACATGTTAGGAGTGGGAGTGCTCTCCCGTTGGTCAGTTCTGGAACAATATTGCATCCAAAGTTTCCGCCCTGTTTAATGTTACTGTGCCTGTTATTGTCGATGTCTTGATTCTGGGTCCGTGTACTTGGCGGCCAACGGATTTTCGTTTTGAAATGAAAAAAACAAAAACGAAAAACAGCCAGTTTCCCAATTACCATTAGTAAACAGGGAAACAAAAAACGGAGAACAACCCGTTTTTCATTGTTTGTTTTGTAATAAAAAAAACGGAAAACGAAAAACAATCTCGTTATCCAATTGTCTTTGATGCGTTTATAGATGGAAACCGGAAAATAAAATACGGGTGTATACGTCTCATTTCTCAATTTTATAATGTTGTTTATTGTGACCCGGAAGTCACTCCTGCGAGCTTGACGGTCAGCTGAGGGCGCCCATGTCGTTTTCAGTGTTACCAAGGCAACTTTGGGCTTGTTTTTATGTAAAGTTGCTTACACATATTGGTAGTCGCAGGTCACTTGTATGTGTAGTTGCTTATTTGGGCTTGTTCCCAGCTCCATAATAAGTTGTCAAGCAGATATTTTCTATATGTTATATAAACGTCCCGCCCCTTTCCCCATACACACTGGAGACAGCAGAGTTATTTCCCGCCCACTTCCTGCTTCTTATTGGCTCTGACCCAAATGAAAACGAGTACTAGCCAATCAGAGGCCGAGCAGGGCAATCTGTTTTTTTCTGGTTAGGAAAATGCGCGAGTAGATGGTGACTGTGTTTGGTCCCTTGTCTTGTGTGTGTCTGTTTATGTGTGTGTGTGTTTGTGTGTGTCTGTTTTTGCATGTGTTGTTTTGTCTCCCTCCCTCCCGTTTTCCCTCTCTGAGTTTTAAAAAAAACATTTTGTTGGTCCTGGGACGCTATGTCCTATGTCCCAGTGTATTGTTTGTAACTGTTGTAAATGTTTTTTTAATTAAAAAAAACACTTAAAAAAACAAAAAATAATAAAAATGTTATCACAAAAAAAACTATTCCGGCAAGAGCTGAATTGGTTGTTGTTGTGTCAACTTCCAAAGAACATAATGTATACTAGTTGCTTGTTTTCTATGTGAGAATTTGTGTGTGTGTGTTAGTGTGTGAAAAGGTATTTTCGGCTGTTGAATGGAGGGAAGGAAGCTGCAGTTTCCATTCTTTCAGCAGCCAGCCTCTGTCTGTGAACTAGTGTTTTATGTGTGTGTGTGTGTGTGTGTGTGTGTGTGTGTGTGTGTGTGTGTGTGTGTGTGTGTGTGTTCATTTACTGGTTTCAAGCATGTTTTCCTGCTTAATGACTCTTGGTTCAGCACTCTCTCCAAAGTCCAGGTCATAAATACAAGAAACACATAACACCAAGCAAGCAAAGAAAGTGTACTGTACTAATCAATCAATCAATCAATTAATTGTATTTCTCACATAACATTTCGAAGCTCATCCTAAGCCTCTCCGTGCTGGCCTGCTGTATCCAATACCATCTCCCCTATCTCAACAGGGAGAAAATGCTGTTACCTAGGTGGTTTGGAACAATAAGGATTCTCCTAGCCTTATTCGTGCGGCGCCTCGTGTAAATATCCTTGAATTGTTGTCCTGACAATTATCCAGACATCAGCGGGTCAGGTTCTCCTCTCCTTTTACGTAGGTAGGCCTTTCCATTGTTGTCTAAGATCAGGCCCACCGCAGCTGTATTGTCAGCAAATGTGATGATTGAAAGTGGCTACACAGTCGTGTGTGTACAGGGAAAAAATCTGAATTTTACTGAACATACAGTATATTTCCAGAAAACAAGCTTTTAATGTTATGGATAGCTTTTTACATAAATTCACAAATAGATCCTATTGATGTCAAACACAGAAAGACACTATAAAAAAAACAACTCTAAAATTTTGTTCTAGAGAAGAAAGGGTGGCTTGACGGTCGTGATAAATGTATTGGCCCACACAATGTTACACTAAGAAAGACATGTGCATGGATCCAATTGCACAGTGAGGTGTTTAATCCCAGGTCCTTGAGCTTTGTGATGTGCTTGGAGAGAACTGCTGTGGTCACTGAACACATAGCTTCCTTTCTGGCTCGGGTGAGATTGGGTGGTGTGAAGGATGTATGCTATGACGTCTCTGTTTATTGGTTGGGAACGTATAGACAAACTGCAGTGGGTCCACTGTGCTGTGTTAATGAGGAGCAGCTTTAAAAAGCCCCAGTGTGTAACATTTGTAGTTGTTCATTATCAAAATCTGTATTGTCCTTCACAAACTTGTCCTTTTTTATGAATACTGCCCACCACCATCAATTCCAAGTATTCCTATTGGATTGAAATTTTACATCTGCGCTTACATGAACTAGGGTAGACTCTCCATAGTCATGCGCCATCTTGAAATACGTTACGGTAAGGGACATACAGGATATACTGCGCTTTACTATATACTGGCTTTTTTGACTCACAGCAGACACAGAGGACCACACGTGTTCAAAATCCAAATTTCAGGAACAGGAGTCTTCTTCTTTTCCGCCCAGAATAAGAAAACAGAATTGAAAAGAGCAAGAGACTGGTGTCATCAGAAAAACGAGTGAACATTGGATCTGCTTTGGACGCACACACCAAATCCCAACTGGTTAATTATCCTCCGGATTGCTGCAGTCTCTTTGTCTTTCTGTCTCCTTTCCGTCGTCTGTGCCACTCTCTGACATGCATTCCAACAACCACGGCCGATAGACGGTCTTTTGTACACCTTTCGCTTTTTGAAGTGTGACCCCTACCATAGCTGCAATACGTAGATACGTAGCCAAAGACCTAGAGGGGAGAAATTCTTACCCAATGTAGCTTTAAGAATTCTCTGCACCCAGCTTGTTAAATGTGAATATCTTCTTATTTGTGGCTGTGGATCAGCGGTAGAGCGGTTGCCTGACAATTGGAAGGTTGGTGGTTCAATCCCTGGCTCTGCAGTCCCATGTCGAAGTGTCCTTGGGCAAGACACTGAACCCCGAGTTGCCCCCGATGCTGCACATCGGAGTGTGAATGTGTGTGAGTGTTTATCTGATGAGCAGGTGGCACCTTGTACGGCAGCCTCGGCCACAGTGTATGAATGTATCCTGTATGATGTAAAAGCGCTTTGAGTAGTCGTTAAGACTAGAAAAGCGCTTTATAAATACAGCACATTTAATTTCTTCACTCATCTGTGACAGGAAACTGAATATCTTTGAGTTGTGGACAAAACAAGACATTTGAGGAGGTCATCTTGGGCTTTGGAAAACATTGACCAACCTGACATATTTAGATAATAATTGTTAGTTTTAACGTAACAGTATAAGTTATTTCTTAAAATCCTGAATGGTTACCCCCTTATATCATTCTTTCACATTGTGTTCCCCTACTGTATATTGTACGCTTGCATGCAAGGTGCTGGCCTGCCATTGGGAGAACCTTGTTCATGGACACTTGGAAAGGTGGATAGGAGGAGCTAGGATCAAACCCTCAACCTGACCTAGAGCAACTTCCTCCTGATGGCAGGCCAGCACCTTGCATGTGAGTGTAATTCCAGTGTACTAGTACAGTACGCACCAATACACTACAGGTATCAACACTTTACTATGTGAAAAAATGGAATAAGTGGGTAAAAACAATGTGTACTTAAAGGCTGCAACTAATGATTTGTTCCATTGTGGATTAATGTATCCATTTCATTCTCGATTGATTGATGATGATCAACACCAGCAAGAAGAAGGAGATGATCGTCGGTTTTAGGAAGAAAACATCCCACTTCACACCTGAGCATCCAGGTACTGGAGAGCTACAAATTCCTGGGTGTTCACCTGAACTAGACTGATAACACCCTGCAAGAAGGGCCAGAGTCCTCCATCTGCTTAGGAGACTCAGGTCCTTTAGAGTGTGCAGGACTCTCCTCAGGACTTTTTATGACTCTGTGGTGGCCTCTGCCATCCTTTATGCTGTGGTCTGCTGGAGGGGGGCAGCTTTGACCGAAACAGGAGCAGACTCAATAGACTGATCAAGAGAGCGAGCACACGACACTGTGGGGTTCCTGAGCAGCTCCTTCAGCAGCACACCCCCCAGTGTAAGAAAGATAGGTACTGCAGGTCACTGTCAGACTCTACAACACCTGCACCACCTGATAATGTTGTAGTTTCTGTTCCTGTTTCAATAACCCACCACACACTCTATGTATAGCTTTATAATCTGTATTTATATTTTTCCGATTATTACGACTTTTTCCATATTATTTATAATATGGTCACACTTCAATATCGTTTATATTTTATCATTTATATACTTAACTACTGTGCCTATTCTATTATTATTATAATGTTCAGTATAGCTATAAAACTGAGCAGAAATCTGGATGTTTCAGGGAAGATGGAGTGATGAATTCTGCATTACTAACAGGTGACATGTTTTGCAAAATCCACTTTTTCATTCAACATATGTGTCCCTGGTCTGGAGACGGCTTCTGTGACCCAACTTCAAATTTGGAAGATGTGGGTTTTGCCATTTTTATGTTGTTTTACTGTTTATTTTGCAGGTTAATGTTAAGAATGTTGAGGAAGTAGTTATTTCAGACATCTAACCAAAAACCCATTGTCTTCCAGATGAGGGAATGGGAAATGCAAAAAAGTGAACTCATTTCTAAGTTTTAGGACTTGTTCCTATTGTAGCAGGCACTATGACATTGTTTCTAAATCACCCAAACATAATGTCAGCATTATATGTTCTGTAAAAAGTTTTCATATTGTCCCTTTCGAATAGATACCATGTGTCTGTGATAGGCCGCCCATTTGGCTCTAAAAAATTGCTTCAATAATTATAACTTCTACGGTGTTGCATTCCATTTCCAAAGTCCACAAGATAAAGAGAGTTTGTTTTTCCATAGTGGCACACATTGAAGGGAATAGTACAGGTCTGCCAGCTGGGCTTCATGCTCCATGTAAGTGGCCAGTTTGGCACAGCAGGGCTCATGCCTGGCATCTGCTAGGAAACACTCTTCACAGTCAAAGACTGGCTAACAATGAGAGTTTTGGAAAAAAAAACAGAAAGGGTTTTGAAGACATAAGAAGGGGGCGCAAAGAAAGAACACCCAGTACCAAAGCAGGGGGTTGAGCACAAGCAGAGGAAGGAACTCAGAAAAGATAAAGAGTAGAGAGAGGAGAATTGATATGGAAACATTAAGGCATTGCATGAGGTATGAAGTTGGTATGAGTCAACAGGATAACAACGGGTCAACATTTCACAAGATAGACAGACCTTTTGTCTCTCACTTGGCCAACTTTGTAATGTACTGCATCCTAATACAATATAATAGGGGTAGCCCCATGTGGCTCTTTGCCTGCGCCTGTGAGGCTTTACTGAGCGGCTGGGTTTAAAAAAGTAAAAGGAAAAAAATGAATAGATATAAAAAATAAATTATGCTGTGTATATTTTTGGAAATGGGAAGCCTTTCCGCTTGATTTGCAAGACTTTGCTATCGCATTTTAAGACATCAAACCTGGAGCGCCATTTCACCTCACTCCATGCTAACATCGCCCGGGATTTCCCCAAAGGCAGTAAACTTCATGAGCACAAGGTAAACGTGTTGAAACGGCAGTCAGAGAAGCAGACTCGGCTTTTTCGAAAATTCGCGAAGCACTAAGAGACGGTCATGTTAGCATCATATCAGGTAGCATCTGGTGTCTAAGAAGCTGAACTTGGACCACGTCATGAAACCAATGCTAGAAATTATGAATTTTATTCATACTCATGCTCTCAATCACAGACTGTTGAAATACCTCATTGCTGAACTTGATAATCTTCCTAGTGATTTGCTTTCCACTGCAATGTGTTCAAGAGGTAACATGCTTTCCTGCTTTTTTGAAATGTTGAACCCAGTGAAGCTGTTTCTGGGTGAGAAACATAAGGAAAACCCTCAGCTATGTGACCCCCAGTGGATTTCAGATATGGGATTTCTGGTCAACATGCTGCATCATCTGAACAAACTGAATGTAGATCTGCAAGCATGACCTGCCTGACCTGGTGCAAAGTGTTTTCACATGTCAACAAGCTCAAGCTATTCCAGACTCATCTTCAAAAGAGAGAGCTCCCACATTTCCCCTCCTTGTTGAAGGCAAGTGAAGGAGCAGCTGCGGTCTTACAAAGGAACACTGTATGCCATGCAAAAATGGTTGAAAATCTGCAGCAGAGTTTTGAGGACAGATTCTGCAACCAAAGGGAAAAACGGCCACAGATGACCTTCCTCATTAACCCTTTCACTGGTGAATAAGACTGTTTGAAAGCCCCTTTAATGACAAATGAAGCAGCGTCCCAGTTGGAAATGATTGCACTTTGTGAGGATGACAGACTGAAATCTGTGTTGAGAGAAGGAACCACAGACAGATATCGCAATGGTAAACAGGCTGCACTCAAGTTAATGTCAATGTTTGCAGCAACTTGTGGATAACAAAGACTCCCAAGTTTCCCACTGAGTCGGTCTAGGTAAGAAAGAAACCTATACAACTCTTGTGTTTTGTATTATGACTGTCATTAGATCTGTAAGCCAGTGTTGTAGTGCAGTGTTGTATTACTCTTTGCTATGCTGGACTGGTTAGCCACCCCTGCATTATACAATAATAATATAATAATTAAAAGTCCAAATTAAAGATTTAGTTTTGACATGTTTGTCTTCAAACTTCAAAAAGCCAACCTTTGCTGGATGTTTCTCAATTTCCACCAAAACAATTAAATGTTTTTGCTGATGTCACCATATTTATATTTATTCATATATTTAACTGATACTTTCATTGGGCCCATTGTGCCAGGTTGCCAGGTGATACAACAATGCCATTTAGCTACTCCACAGCAAAGTAACCAATTTAGCCATAGAGACAGCTGCCAACAGTTTGGAGAGGCCTGCAAGAGGTTTAAGAAGTTGCTCTGTACCATATTAAACAGAAGCTTTGGGCAGCCACAGAAAAGCGGACCCAGGACTGGTTTCAGCAGGGAAAATGAGGGTTAGAGACTGCAGTCCCTGTTCATGTGATCTACAAAATCATGTGCCAAACTCTGGCCAGAATGCTGATGATATGAAACTGACTAGAAGCTTTTAGGTTGCATATTGTAAAACTGAAAGTGCTGATCTACATTTGTGCACACTATGTCTTCAAACATTATCACTTCATCAAAGACAGTTACATAATATCTCAAGTGGTTCTCAGGTCTATGCTCTATGGAGTCTGGCAAATGTAGTTTCCTACTACCTTGGCTACTATTGACTAAAAGTCAGGATATCTTGACCTCAACCGTTTCTCTGATATTGCATTGATATACATGAATGGAATGCTTTAGGTGCTTCTATTAAGTGGACCTTGAGTAAAGATTTTTTTGAAATCTATTTTTAATTTTCTTTAAAATGATGCTCATTAAAATGTGAGAAAAACTTTGCACTTTTGAAAACCTGCAACTATAAATCTTGGCACTTTTTCTTGAAATGTGACTTTTATTCGATTATCAAAATATAGAAGTTGTCAAGTAATTTTCTGTCGATCTTCTTACTGCTGCAGCTGTGAAATTATTTCTAACCCTTATTTCATAAACCTCAATGAACCCTGTATTCACTGGGGCTCTCTCTTTAACTCTGTCTCTCCCTAGTGGGAGCACCAAAGATGGCACCACACACACACACACACACACACACACACACACACACACACACACACACACACACACATATATATATATATATATATATATATATATATATATATATATATAATGGTGCTTGCAGCAGCACTGTTCAAACCCACATAAATTTTAGACATCTCTTTACACAGCTGTCAACTAAGTCATGCTAAATTTGGAATTAGGTCAGAAAATGATGCATGAGACACGCAGAATATTTAATTTTTTTAATTTAATAGTGCAGCTATATAAAACATGGTGTTTGGATTTTAATATTTATCTCAGTGGCAACCTCCGATAGCTCCAAATATATGTTGAAACAAGCAGTTACAGAACACACAATGGGAGTTATAATGCTGAGAGTGTCAAGTTATGTAAATGTACTGTATATTATCCTATTGTCTTATGACATTATTTGACTTTTTCTGCACGTGCGTGTGTTTTTTTGAGGCGTCCCCCCGTCTCTTTCTGCTGCTATGACTGCTCTGCTGCAGTTGGTAGGTTTTTCTAGACTGGGCTCTCTCCTTCTCCAGGACCTCAGTGTCATCCAGAATCTCCAGGCCTGGGATCTGACTGATGACATACTGTCTGAGGAGGCAAAGGCAATCAACAAAAGACCAATTAAATCTGAGAGGCTTGATTTAAACAAGTCTGTTGAGTGCTAGAATTAGAAGTTTGAAAAATGAGTCCTATGGACACAAAGTGCAACTCCAGAACAAAGTGGGAACATGACATGTAAGGAAGCAAATAAAAAATAAAAGAGACGTATTGTAGGACTGAAGTATTTGAATTTTAATACCCACTGAATACCTAATATTGACATATTGTTCTTTGAAAACCATGTATCTGAATGTATTTATTCTAAATTTTTTATATATTTTTTGTTTTCAACGCTGTAAAGGGAGTGCTTTAATCTTGTTGCACAAGTACCGTGTACTTGTGTATAATGACAAATAAAGGCATTCTATTCTATATTCTTTGAAACAAAAAGTAAGAACACTGAGCTTTATTTTGAAATGTTACCACTCCAATTTGAGCGAACTGAACCAAAGATTTTTTTTCTGGGTTTTGGATCTTAATTTATGACCCTTAAAAATGTATTCAATTCAGCTCTCCAAATTGCAGATCAAGAAAATTCATATTTCAATTTCACTGAATCTGTATCTGAATACAGAACTAATAAATTAAGATACTGTATATGGTTTTCAGTGTAAAAATATTTTAAATATTGATTAGCTGTTAAAATTCTAATACTTACGTCCCTAATTTGCTTCCATAACATGGGTGTGCACATTTCCACAACACAATCAAACATCAGTTTACATTACACAAGATTTACAAATAAAGAGAATACACATTGCCAATAACAGGATGCATATTGAAGCTTATTCTGCTGGTGTGGTTGTGACAGGGCCGTATAGCACAAAATTGTTGGGCCCTCCCCGCAGCCAAGACTATTAATTCTAGGATCTTTTCGGGCCCCCTTCTTGCATAAGGGCCCTATATACTCAGTCCCCTTTTCCCCTCCAGGCCCAACCCCTCTGGGCTGTGACGTGGAAGGCACACTATGCACCTGCACCTGAAGAAATTCAGGTCTAATACAGTTGAAAATCTTGGAACATGAGCAGTCTAAATCACTCTCAGTTCTTTTACAAGTCTAAATTTGAAATTAATGGATGTGTGTTACACTGATGAATTCTCTTCACAATATTTTTTTACCCTTATAGCTGATGTATTTTGAGTATTTTGCTCCCTTTCCTCCTATTTAGAGCATCTTTATCACATTTAAACCAACATGTTATATGCAAATGTTAACAATATGAGTTAAATGTTAAATCTAAATTTAACTGCATGTCATTCTCTCTCTTTCCCCTTTCATTTCTTCAGCTGTCAATAAAGACCTAACAAGGCCCAATAGTATTGTATGTTGTTGATGTATAGTTGTTGTTGTTGATGCAATGACAGACTGATTGTCCATAAATAGTAAATACATTACTATTAGTCCGACCCCTTTTCTCCGACACGAAAAGTCTTATTTTGACAAAACACAGGGCGTTTTGGTTCCATGTTTTTGCACTGATAAACCAGATGGGGGCGCCATAGCAGAAGTAAAAATCTCAGACAGAGACATGCTGCACCAATGGTCTGGATTTGATGGATCTTTGACACAAAAGAGTCCCTCCAGGTAGCTAAACCCCAAAATTCCCAGAAAATGTATAGCCATTGCCCTGTTTATAGGCCTAGTTATTGCAGAGAGACTTCAAAGTCAAGTGACAAACATGTAAGATTATTTTTTATAGACAAAGAATATTCAAGGTGTATAGAGGGATTCTTGACCCTTATGACCACAGAAACTGAGCAGGTACTGAAAAGGACCTCACCTGTAGTCTTTGTACTGGGTCAGACTTCCTCCATTGAAATAGCTAGGTGCTGCCTCGTTGTTCATCATACTGAGAATCCTGCATTAGAAAGGAATGTAGAAACATAAAGCAGTAAGGAATGGAAATCATGGTTTTCTTTTAACTGATGTAATTATAATCCCAGGCTCACTTTATGTTCGGGAACTTCCGTCTGATTTCTTCCACGAACACAGGCAGATTGTTGATCTTGTTCTTGTTGATGCACAATGTGGTGACACTCGGCATGTAGGGGAACTTGATGTGAGATGTGTAGTTGTTGCAGTCCAGGATCAGAGTGCTGAGCTTCTCCAGCTGACCCAGCAGAGCCGGGTTCCAATAAGGACTGAATGAAGGACAACACACCCATCTCAAACTGGTTTGGCAGTCTCTATAGAAGGATGTATTAATAAACAGTACATCATAATGTATGTTTCTGGGAGGTAGTGTTCTATAATATTTTGTTATAAAAAAAAGGTGTATAAACTATGACTTCATGTCCTGGATGTGTTTCCGCACACACCCAGAAACACCCTACATAATACTAATATTTTCAGGATATAATATGGGAGCAGCCTTCACAGTTATTACAAAATAATTTAACCCTCATGTTGTCCTATATCAATGTTCTTTTTAATTACCCAAAAAACATGATTGATTCCACAACGCTCTTTGGCAAGTACATGTAATGACAGGTAGTTACCTAAAGGTGTCATTGTTCTAGCCTTGCTGTATTCAGTGCCAACAGCAAGGCGGATACCCCTGCCCCTGGTACCACTGGTAAAAAAGGAACTGCAGCGCATGGAGGATGAGGGCATAATCGAAAAAATAACACAGCCGACTGAATGGTGCTCAAACCCAACAAGAGAGAGGTCCGCCTCTGTGCAGACCTAAGGAAACTGAACAAAGCAGTGAGAAGGGGAGAAGTACGTCCTGCCCACAGTGGAAGAAATAATGCCAAGGCTCGCCGGTTCAAAAGTGTTCACGTCACTGGACGCAGCAAGTGGATTTTATCAGATTCCCCTGCATGAGGAGAGCAAAATGCTCACCACTTTCATCACTCCATTTGGGAGATATGCCTTTCGCCGTCTCCCTTTCCAGAGGAAAATGGCAGAGACTCTGGCCGGTCTAGAAGGGACAGAGATCTTTATGGATGATAGAAAAGGAGTGCCTGGCAAGTGTATGGGCCTGTGAACGGTTTGAGAAATACCTGTATGGGCTGGACGGCTTTAGGCTGATTACCGACCACAAACCATTGGTTCCCCTCATGAACAGTAAAGACTTAGACTGTGTCCCAATCAGGTGCCAGAGGCTGTTAATGAGACTCATGCGTTTCAATGCCACGGCAGAGCACGCTTCAGGCAAAACACTAGCAGTAGCGGATGCGCTCTCTAGGAGCCCAGAGCAATGTTTTGGGGACGGGGTCTGTCATGAGGAGGTGGCAGCACACATCGAGGCTGTCATGAGTCAGGTCCCAGCCACACCAAACCGGATTGAAGAGCTAATACAGTACACTGAAAAGGATAGGCAGCTCCAGACAGTCATAGGCTTTATCAGGAACGGGTGGCCTGATTATGTAGGAAAGGTACCTGAGGTAGCTAAGGACTTTTATCAAGTGAGAGGAGAACTATCTGTGACTGATGGGTTGGTCGTTAGAGGCAACCGCATTGTAGTTCCCACAGAAATGAGAAAGGTCATCTTAGAGAGAGTCCATGATGGGCATCAAGGCCTGGTAAAGTGCAGAGAAAGAGTTAACCAGTCAGTATGGTGGCCTGGAATGTCTAATGAGATAGTAACAACAGTACAGCAGTGTGCCTTTTGTAGAGAGAACAGAAACACACAAAAGAAGGAGCCATTAATGCCTAGTGAGCTCCCATCCAGGCATGGCAGAAAGTTGGTATAGATCAGTGTGAGTTTAAGAAGCAAAACTACTTAGTAGTATCAGATTATTACTCTAGATATCTAGAGATTGTGAATCTACCTACAACTACCAGCAGCCAGGTTGTGGCTAAGCTGAAAGCCACATTTGCACGTTTTGGCATCCCAGAAGTTGTAGTGAGCGACAATGGGCCCCAGCTAGCTTCAGCTGAGATGAGGGAGTTTAGTGAGAAATATGATTTTCTCTATCCTCAAAGTAATGGACAGGCAGAAAGGGCAGTTCAGGTAGCGAAATCTATACTGAGACAGCAATACCCTCTCCTAGCCCTGATGGCGTACAGAGCCACACCCACATCCCCGACAGGAGTCAGTACAGCGGAACTGCTGATGGGCAGGAAAATCAGGACCACCTTGCCCACCCTACAAGACAATCTGAGACCAAACTGGCCCAACGAAGATGTGATCAGACAGGCTGATGCTGCAGCAAAGCAAAGGCAAGTTTATTACTATAACCGTAGGAATGGAGTAAGGGTCCTACCCACACTGAGCCCAGGGGACCCGGTACTGACAAAGTTGGATGGAGACAAACAGTGGACAATGCCTGCTATTGTTCACAGCTCCAGTTCTACTCCAAGGTACTATATCGTTGAGACAGCACAGGGAGAGCGCTACAGGAGGAACCGGCGTCACCTGCAGTCCACACTCAAGCCAATCATACCCTTCAGTGAAAGCTCTGAGCAGTTTGCTCCGGAGGTCAGGAACACTGAGGACACTGATGGGACTGAGACACAGAACACTTCCGAACCTACACAAGGGTCTGTGACCATCACTCGCTCTGGTAGAATGAGCAAGCCCCCAGACAGACTGGACTGGTGATTGTGGGTGTTTAAGTTGGGAAACTCTGTAAAAGGAGTTGACAAGAAAAAGAAAAAAAAAGGAGGGGGATGTTTTATTTGTAACAGAAAAATGCACTTTGTTGTTGTTGTTGTTGTCTGGAACAGACGGAATAGAAGGAACGTTAAGTTCTGTAAAATATGAACATGAATGGTTATTTTCCTTATTCACTATAGTGGTCCGTAGTTAGACAGTTGGTTTTCAACAAGGAATGTTGTTACAATAATGCAGTGTTTGTTTGTACTGACTGTTCAGTTAGTCAGGAGGGGCAGCATCTTTAAGGGGGAGATGTAATGACAGGTAGTTACCTAAAGGTGTCATTGTTCTAGCATAGGCCATAAAGGTGAGCCAAAGAAGAACAGACAGGAAGTTGATGTATGTTTGCTATAAGCATATAATAAACCGAGTTTCAACCGAACTCACGTGTGGTTGCCTTCTAAGATTATTTATGCCTGTAAAAGATGTCAACAGACATTACAGTACAAATCTCTACTTTCATTCATTTTGGGGCGTCTCTTTCAATTTCATAGCACTTAAAACAAACAATTGAAGTGTTTTTGAAATAGTATTGAGTAAAAGTTGACATATATTTTAGTCTGTGATTGTCCATCAACATCCATTCATTTAATTTTAGTCTGAATAATTCCTAATTTCTGCTTTTCTAACTCAAACATTTTTGATAATTTCCTATTAATGAGGTTTATTGACCATAAATTCCAAAAATAACTGTAAAACTAAAAAGCGTCTACAAAAGTGTTGATTGTTTTGGGAAGACAACACAAGGGTTAAAATCCCAACAACAACAAATGTTTTAATGCAATTACAAACTGGATGTCAAACAATTGTCTGCAGTTAAATGCAGAACAAACTGAACTTGTAAAGATTTCCGCCTAACAACCTTAAGGACAGCGATCAGAACCTGGGTGCCTTATCCTCATCTTCTCGATCTAGATCTAGATCTAGATCGAGAAGAGGAGATCTAGATCTTCTGTGTACTCTTAGTCCGATTTTTCGTGTCTCTTTTGTCTCAGAAACATAGCCAAACTGATGTATCAAGAAAGGAAATGGAAATGCTAATACATCCTTTTATCTCATCACATTTGCACTTCTATGTAATTTGCTTTTGACCTGTCTCAATCAATCATCCCTGCACCGTGTCCAAACCAAAATGTTGCTGCACAGCTTTTAACTTGCTCCAACAGGTGGTCACATATTACGCCTATTTTAATCCCTACAAGTCACAAGTTACAAGCTACAAGTTAGCATGAGACACAACAATGGTTGTCAGTTGAATGGCGTTTTTAGCTAACGCTAGCAATCAAACAACCATAGATATCTAAAACTTTTTGAAATGATTTCCATCTTCTGTTATAGTTTGTGATGAGATTTCACAAATTTCAGTATGACACATAATGCCTTAATGACATAGGCTACAGTGAAAGCTCTGAGTGGAGCGTCTGCAGAAGCATAAAAAGGGATTTTGGATTGTGGGCAGTGTGGTTTTTTCCACATGATTGCGGATAATTGCGGATGTTTTTCTTAAAAGAAGGTTAATTTCATACAGATTTCTCTAGCTTCTACAGGTGCAGAAACTTTTGTTTGACAACCATGTAGCTGGAAAGAGAGGAGAATGCTGGCCTACAATCGGCTTGCTAGCTTGCTAAATTGTTAGCCTTGGTGGCTCCTATGTTTTTTTGCCTAGCAGCTACCATCACTTAGTCCTTTGAACACCAAATCACACCAAAACACATATCGCGTACACAACTTCCCATGTTGTAACAACGTATAGTAGCATTTAGTTAACCTCATAGAGCCCCAAAGAGCCACTAGACAGTTGTTTTTTTGGTCCTTGAATTTCTGGTTATTACGAAAAGGATACTCATCCAGCAGATTGTAACTCAGATCCAGCACCTCAAGTGTGTCTGTCTGTGTTAGAATGGCTTCATTGGGGATTTCGGTCAGACCCTGGTGAGCAAAAGAAAGCCACTGAAAGATGGGTTGACTGGGTTGGCCTGAAGTATCCATGACAAAAAACGTCTTCTTCTTTAGTTCCTCTCCACTTGCATTAATGGAAATTAGGAAAGGAGTCAGATGATTATGTCATGGTCAAACCTTGAATAAACGACAGTACAGACAAATGACACATTTAATTCTACATCCTTACATTGTATTAAACATTTCCAGTTGGCCCACAAAGGGTGAACACAACATCATGACTCAGTGTAATGCTAAAATGACTCTAACATTACTACTTCCAGCTGCATTCACAATTGGACATTTATGGTTGATGCAAGCCACAAATGTTCTCCCATAAGCCATGTATGGGTTAAAGACAAATAGGAGGATTGGGATTTTACAACCAATGCCCATATTTTACAATCTGGAGAAAATAACACTGAGATCTTCTGAGAAACACTGCTATAGTGTTGATACAACAGGTTCAATTTGTAACAAATATGTCACACTGACATTATAAAGGGATCGCTGAAAGGTGGGCTTTTATTTCAACATGTTAGTAAAAATACTTTCTTTCTAAAAGTGAGAGAAGAAAATGTACTTAATTCTCTACAGAGCTGGAATAAGGACATGGCTAGCCTAGCTTAACATAAAGGCATGAGCCTTGTTCATCACAAACACTAGGGCAGAATGTGTTGACCTCCGAAAACTGCCACCACAAGGTATGTCACCTCCAAGCCCTCCTAATTCTAAAAGGTGCTCAGCGAATGGAGTAATCTGGAGTAAGACTAATATTAAGGTTAAGATTATTCAAAATAGTGCTGCTCTCTGGTTAAATTATTTGAGTTATGCATATGTGACACTGTGAAGTAAGAAAGCAGCTACTGGTGCACTTAACATGTTACCTAGCAGCAACGTTCTCCATGATTATCTGGTGTTCCAAATGCTACTATCAGCAGTTTTGTGAAGACCATTGTTCATCATTTACAGTAGTAATCAACCATAACATGTTGGCACTCATCTTAAACTGCTTATAGATACATTAGGTTGTCCTGCTACTTTGTGAAAGACTCCAATATGAATGCAGCATACCCATAAGCAGTATAACAATATCTATTCAGTTATAGCTGGACTTACCGAGCTGAAGAGGATCTGGTGTCTGTGTTCAGTGCATGTAAACCTCTGAGAACTGCTTACAGCTCATATAAAAGGCCCTCTTTCATACCCCGGCTGTAGATCACATGATGGGGATAATCACATTGCTGCTGAACCTTGTGGTTCGCAGGCCCCTTTGGACCACATCTAAATAGCATTGATAGCGTGTTAAATTCTCAGAAAGGGGAAAACAACAACACCCGCTGAAAAAGTGAAGCAACGTCAACATTCAGTCTTGATTTACTAGAACCAGTGACAGGATTGCTGATCATAGACGATGGCACATTATTGGATTAAGAAATAACACTACCTCTATAATATGGTCTTATTGCGGACACATATGATCTATTACAGGACTCATGTCAGATAAAAGTGTGCAGGAGTTCTTATAAACACATAAATACCATAAGAATTCCACAAATTATTAAATGAGATCTTTTCAAATGGAATTCACATTCTATAAATGAAAAAATACAACATATTTGATATTATATTAGAGCTAAATTTACACAAATAGACAATGATATCATCTTGAAATTTATTTAGATGTTTTTTTCCATTAACAGTGCCAAATATACATGTCTATGAATGGAGATAATGAGATTTGACAACATATTTGATGAAATGAAGAGCTTGAGCATTCTTCTAATCTTTATAGATTGTGGGGGCCCCACATGTTGAAACAAAGACTTTTATAGTGGAATCCCATGTTCTGTCCCTGGCCGGATTGGCCCGGGGCACCCAGCAAAGATTTGCTGTTGGGCCCCCATTGGCCCACTCCCTAACACTACTGCTTTCTGTGCATTGTGTGAGTGTCCTTTCACCCCAAATTTCCATCAACAACAGGACACACATCAGACTACAAATGGCAGTATTCATCTGCTGAAACACTGAGTGTAAACTGAATTTAGGAATATGTCAAATGTAAGCACTATATCAATCTAAATAATAAAAGCCTTAACACTAGATTTGGACCATTCCAGAATCTGTAGGAACAACACCAAAAAACAGATTTAGTAAATTAGCTGTACCGCAAACCAATTGACACACAGTGAGTCTGTAGCTGTCTAAAAATATACTAAATACATTTAAAACTAATCTCTTGTATGCTTTACATATATAGTATAACAACACTTTCAGTGGTTATTAAGAATAAATGCAGTGTAAACAATGTCACTAAATGTAGCAGGTTACTTTTTAGTCAATAATTCTTGCTCACTATAAATGATATGAACAGTTCCAGCAAAGTTTCCTTTGATCCAAATTGGAAAGTTTTTTTCCGGCATTGCAGTTTAAATTTCCTGAGGATCAGTCCATCCTTCTTCTGAAACAACACAGTGGCTCATGGCTGTGATGCTGTGTACACTATTGGATTCAAGTTCATATTGAACACACAAAGGGATGACCTCTACTCGTCTTGCAGTCCCTTATTTGCCACTTTGCCCTTCTCCACACCAGGACACACTTCTTGCTTCCCTTCCTTTTGGACCAAGGGGGCGTCTTTCTCCAGTTAGTGTAGGTGACCGGCTCACCGCCCGCCCACTCCCAGCGTCCTTTGCCATCCCTGTCATTCAGCCCTAAAACAGTAGGAGAAAGATCAGTTAGAGTATAAAATTGTACTCTACAATGTAAAACACAAAAACAGAATGGTGTTGCAATAAATGTTTCAACCTATCCAAAATGGTTTTCTTCTGCTGAAGTCCCACAGCCAGTCCATGTCGGCTTTAGAGAGAACGCTTGCTAGTGTGCCTTTATATCTGAAATCAAAAGGACAAGAGGGAAAGTTGTCTCTTTTAAAGGATAACAGTGCATGTAATTCAGATTATATATTTGTTATGCCTGACTAATCCAAAGCATGTATGTCCGTTCTTTCTACATCAATTTCTCTGTTTATCCTTGAACACACAGCTCCATGGGAAACTGTACCTCTCCCTGCAAGCCCTGTTGGCTGTGCTCCATGTGGCCTTGTGGTCAGTGCTGAGGGTGTAACAGTGGCCACCATGAAAGGTCCAGCCCTGAGGACACATCTGGGCCTTCACCATCTGTGACTCAGAAAGAAATAGGCAGATATGTTGATTTGTAGTTTAACATTAAAGTGTGTAGTTTCTGCCGCCCACATGATGATTCCAAGTAATGACAACCAAGGAGGACACAGAGGATTAAAAAACCATGATGGACTCTTCAGAAGAGGTCATTATCTTCACTGGAGTTTCTGAGTGGGAAAGTCCCCGGATGCCACAATTTTCTGAACAAAGTCGTACTGAGAAATCCAGAGAGAGCTGTGTGGAGCTGATAGTCTTAATTAGCTTTGTTGGCGACGGCCATATTGCCAAACTCAAGCCTTCAAAACGGCAGTCCTCAAAACAAATATAAATAAAAAAACGCAAAATAAAAATATAGCGTACTGTAGGTCAGATATCTTTCTCACAGAATTGCAAAGAGGCTAGCACATGCTTATAACAAGTAGGTTCCTTCGTTGTCAAGCTATAATACCTGATCAGTTGGTGCCCAGGGTCTCCAGGAGACACCGTTGCAGTGAAAGAGCTGATTGGTAGTTTGGTTGAAATGCAGGAGTCCCATCAGTTCTGGCACACAGGGCTTGGGTATGGAGTTATCAGCTGTAGCCTATGGGCCATACAAATCCACAGGAAAGTTAATTTAGTGTCGCTTTAACTGGAATGCTAAACACTGTAAATAGGTCATAGAAAGTTTGGATCAAGCGTGAGACATATTTGAGGAAAAGTGGGTAGTAAAGTGTCCCACAGTGGTAAAGATGCATTTATAGATGCACACATCAATACTCAACCCACACATTTTGATCCTGAACTACGTAGTGGGATCAAATAGCCTTTCATTCACATCAACTGTAAATGGCCCTATAGTTCGATGGTGAACAGCTTATAACGGTCTATATTTACATTTCTTGTTAGGCGGTGACCTATAGAGGCTGTGGGAATTTATTAAGCGAGGTAGTATACGTATAAAGTATAAGAGTGGTAAACGCTGTTAAGGGAGGGTGGATGGGTAAAACACAGAACTTTCATTCAGAATACCAAAGTTTGTGTCCCGTGTGAAACCAAAAGTCTAACTTAAATTAACCAACTTTGTGACTACATTTGTGACATAGTTAAGTTGGTGAAATAGTTCCAAACATAGAACCTTCAACCAGAAGACTGTTGTTCGAGTCCCGGGTGAAACCAAACGTCAACGGTCACTTTGTTAAGTTAACAGACTTTGTTGAGGGAGTTATGCTTGTGAAATAGTCACGTCCATGAAATACGGTTGTTTTATCTGTGACATATTGATACCCAGTGGGGAAATTGTTTGTTAGTAATCACTACACACAGGCCTGAAATACACACACACACATGCTCATGTCCTATTCATGCACAAATGGAGAGATGGGGGTACAGTGCCTTGCTCAATAGCACCTGGCCATGCCAAATAGGTGAATTGGCATCTTTCCAGCTACCAGTCTACACTGCATACTTTACTCCATACGGGGACTTGAACCAGCAACCCTCCAGGTCCCAACCCAACTATTCCACGAGACATCCTGGCAAAATAGAGTTACTTTTGCTGATTTAACATTACACACATTTTCCAAGAATCCAAAGAAGACCAGCAAAATTTGTACTCACACGTCCTTTATTCGGTGCAGTTTTTTGAGGTTTTGAGCTCTCTTTTTGAGGATCTGACTTTGACTTAGTAAGCACAGTTGCCACCTGCTGCTGTGCTCCCCTGCTGACCACACGGATGTTTGCCTTTCTGCCCTTCCTCAATGTGGAAGTGTCGTCCTGTACTTGCATTTGCATGATGCCATGATACTGGAATTAAAGAGACAACAGAAATATAGACTTTTAGGCTTTTAAAAGCTTAGATCAGTTAGTATCAGCGGCTGCTGCTTACCGTGTAAACAATGTCTGTCCCGTTGTGAAAAACTGATGAAGGTGCAATCTGAAAAGTTTATACAGTTTATTTTAACAAAGGAAAATGTCCACCTTGATGAGTCAAAGTCAAATCCAGCGCTGATCTTTAAGAACAGGACAGGTACTTACAGACTTTGGGTTATCCATAACTTTGAGTTTCTTTTTTGTGACATCTGCTCCAGGCCTAGAGATGCTGTCTCCAGGGGTCCAGATTACAGATTCAGTCCCGAGGGGCAGTTTCTCTAGTTGAATGGATCCATGCTGTGGGTATGTGTCTGAACGAATCTCTTTTCCACCAAGAACAGGGGCCTCCCGATCCTGGTTCCGCCTGTGCTGTGCTGTGGTGTTTTAAGTTTCAGTCATGTTTGCGTCTTTGAGCAAATACCAACTCCCTGACTTTAAGACTTAATTAAACTATGACTTGTTCCAACAAAACTATACTGTGGTGGTATGGGTAAACAGGACATTGCATGCAGTCAAATCCCTTTAAATCCATAGCTATGTAAAAAGGGATAATGGGAAGCAACCTTACAAAGTATCTCATAAGATCTTAAAATTATACAGCTGGGGTTTACTTTTACCTCTTCCTGAGTCTTTGATTGTGACTCGAGCCTTGTTGTTGCTGCCGATCACTGTGCCTTGAGGGGAGACCAGCAGCACTTCAAACATCTCTTCCGCCTCCTCCAGGTGATCCTGAATGATCTCACTTCTCCAGCTTCTCTTTGCTACTCCTACATAGACAGAAGCATCACAGCCGTTTACAAGAGTAGGTGTTATGTCTCATCAAGTCTTTTTGTGCACTTCCTGTTTTAATTTGTATTCACTCTCCCTCTTGTTTCAGACCCTGACTTCGCCCCTTTGTGTTCATTTCCCACCACTGTGATTGTCTACCTCGCCTGATTGGTTTCATCTGTTTTCCCCTACCTAACTTGTATAAATAGTCCTTGTCTCCCTTTGTCTTGTGCCAGTTCGTCTTGTCCTGTCCATCTGATAGTTTCGTCAAGTGTTCTAGCCAGAACTTCATGTAACCAGGTTTTGTTTATAAGTTAAGTTTTGTGATTGTTCGATCCTCAAAGTGAAGCTTTTCATTTTGAACTTTTTATTTCAAGTTAACATTTTTAATTAAAATCCCAACTGTTTTTGAAGTTGTGCATTTGAGTCCAGCAGCGTTGTGTCAAAGGTTGTTACAGTTGTTGCAGGTCTCATTTAGTGGGACAATGTCTGTTTTGTAGCTTTAATTTTGCACTATGCTGTAAACTGAAGTGAATTATGGTTATGGTCTTAGTTGTAGTAACACAATTCATAAATTGCAGTCAAGGATTGCCATGGATACCTGGCGGGTAAGAAACGCTGAGAAAATGGCAACCATATGTAACCAAATGTTAAAATTAGATATCATGAAAATATTAACATACTTGGAACCTGTGGTCCGTACACAGCACCCGCGGATGTTTTTATTGCTTTGAAGCAAAGTCTCTACAGGTGCAACTTATGAATAGTCAGTGTTGTCCTGTCCTGTATTCTGTTGCCGTAAAGGTGGTTTGATACCTTCAGTGATGAAATGTAACTAAGAGCAACAACTCAAGTACTGTACTTAAGTACAGATTTAAGAACGTTACTTTTGTTATCCCTCAAAACAGGAATGGTGGTTGTGGATTGTGGTGACCTGAAATACTATGAGCTACAAACTCCAGGTGCCTCCCATGCAAACCAACGCATATGATGGGGATTCAGTCTGTTTTTTGTAGTTATTAAATAGCTGGAATGATCAATATTTTATTTTGACAATGGATCAAATTGATATGTTTAATGTGTAAGCTGTAGTGAGAAAGGTGACACATGTTCTGGACCAATTTTAAAAAAAACTTGTTTTAGTTAGTCACTTAGGTTACTTTCCTAACTCGTTTGGTCCGCTTAAAATAAAAACTATATGGCATCATGGCAACTAAGCAAACTTTTTTCAATGTATGTCACTTTTTTGATGTTATTTTGGGAATTTATGGTCAATAAACCTCATTTATAGGAACTTCTACCTAATGTTTGAGTTAGAATAGCAGAAATTAGGAATTATTTAGACTAATATTAAAGGAATGGATGTTGATGATAATCACAGACTGGAATGTGTCAACTTTTAATCAATACTATTTCAAAACCACTTCAATTTGTTTTCAAATGCTATAAATTTGAATAAGACGCCCCAAAATTAATGAAAGTAGAGATTTGTACTTGCCAAAGAGCGTTGTGTGGGAATTAAAAAGAACATGGATATAGGAAAACGGGTCAATTTGACCTGAGGACAACATGAGGGCTAAACATTTAAAAAAAATCTGATATCAAATATCAAAAGCAAAGCTTTATACATACATTTATGGATCTAAAATAATTGTTGCCCAAAGAATGACATTTTCAAATAATCCTGAAAAAAAGAAATTAATAACTTGTGGATTAAAAAAAAAGGGAAATCTGAAATAAATAGACTGTTGATAGTCATTATACAGACTGAGTAGTACTAACCATTATGAGTAAACCAAACTTTATTTTGTCACTGTCTGGTGAAAACCTTGTATGTCCAAAACTAGTATTTTTCAGGATATAAAAAAAAATGAAAACATTATATTGAGATATATTGCTAAGACAATGTCAGATGAAATTACCTCATCGCTGTTTAAATATTTGTAAAACCCACAGACACTCATAAAGGGTGACCAATAGCAAAAAATGGTTAATTTAAAAAAGCATAATGCAAAAATGTTTTCTGCATCAGGAACACATAAGGACATACCTGGATCAAACTGAATGAGGGAAGAAGGGCTCATAAGAAAATCTTTTCCAGCTGTTGCAGTCACCTCCTTTACCTGCAATAAAGACACATAACACAAAAAACTCTAAAGGTCCTAAAATCTGTTAAAAAAAGGCATCATGACTACTTATGTAGCGAGTTAAGAGCAGTTCCCCAGTTGGAATAACAAATGACTTCCAGACCTTGACAGTGATGTATGAAGACTCTGCCAGGTTTCCTGTTCGGATGATGTCCAGTGAGACAGTTCCCTGCTCCTCACACACAGAGTACTCCGACTGAGACAGCTCCACTGAGGACCAGCTGAATTCAAGTCTGCAAGGCAAGGTATAGCACAGCAAAGACTGTGAAATTCAAGATATCATAAAAATCAGGGTGACAATGCTTTGTTATTTTCTTACATGTGAGAGAGCCCGGTGTTCCCTAAAGGATCAGACACTGTGAACTCCAGGCTGTCTGAGAGGGACTCCCTGTCTGGGTTGATGATGTAGGCAATAGTTCTCTTGTTCAGCTCTATCTGAGAGAAGCGTTGTGGCACAAACCCACCTGTGAGAGCAAAAACAAAGATTTTTTTCATTCCACAAAGTAAGTTAAGCTATGATTGACCCTCGTGTTGTCTTCCCGTCAAAATTGAAAATCAACACTTTTGTTGATGCTTTTTATCGATGTTTTTAACTTTTTCTTACGGTTTTTGTCCCTTTTTTTCACACTTTTTGATGCTTTTTTTCAATGTTTGTCACTTTTTGACGTTTTCAACTTATTAACTTTAGGTTCACAGTTATTTTTTGAATTTATGGTCAATAAACCTCATTTATAGGATTCATTTATAAACGCATAATGTTTGAGTTAGAAAAGCTGAAATCTAAAATTAAAGGAATGGATGTCGGAATGATGAATGATGGAACTTTTACTCAATACTATTTCAAAACCACTTCAAATGCTATAAAATTGAATAAGACACCCCAAAATTAATGAAAGTAGAGATTTGTACTTGGAAAAGAGCGTTGTGTGGAATCAATCATGTTATTTTGGGGAATTAAAAAGAACATTGATATAGGAAAACGGGTCAGTTTGACTTGAGGACAACATGTCATTAACGGTTAAAGCCCATGTTGCAAATTAACCACCACTGTTGATTATTGGGTACAAAAAACACTCAAGATATGTATATCATTTTTAAAAATGTCTCCAAATAGTGTTAAAAGTTAGTTTTTGGTCATTTTTGGTGTTCGCGGGTTTATGAAGTGAATTCGGCGATGACGTCATTGTGGGGAGTTAAGTCTCAGCCTAGCACTAGAACTACGATGACTGACTGGGATGTGGAAGAGGAGGAAAGGCCAGCAGCCGAATAATTACAAACCTGCCAGACGTGAGAGGGCAAATGAGGAATTGTCAAGATTGTGGGGAAGTCTCCTTCATTTATCTCCTTTATTTTAGCAACGCAGCAGTGCATACAATGACTTTACTTTTTACTGTCAGTGAATAGCACCGAGTGAACGTCAACGTATTCTTTCGATCTAGTGACAGGGATCCTGTCGTTAGTTCAGATAAGTACTGGTACACTTATCTAGATATAGTAATAGAAGGCATCCCTGAGTGTTATTTCTAAGTGTTTACCTCTTCCTCCGGTGAAAACGTGTCGCTGTTTGGCCGGTGCTTGTGTGTGTGGCGGCGAAGCTGCGGTGGAGAGCGGGTGCTGTAGGCGAGCGAGCCTCCGGTCGGGGAGCGAGCCCCTCCGGTCGGGAAGCGAGCCTCTGGTCGGGAAGCGAGCATGCCTCCGGTCGGGGAGCGAGCCGGTCGGGGAGTGATCCGCCGGTCGGGGAGCGAGCCCCTCCAGTCGGGAAGCTCGCCCCGCGATCAGCTGATCTGAAGATGTCTAAATCCGTTTGTGACATTTGAGACAGGATCATGGTCCTCCCCAACCAGCACACACCAGTATTCTAATTGTTTATATTTCAAACGTCACTGCAGGTTGATTGTGGGCGACAACGCGGTCGTGTTAGCTTACCGAAACTCTACTGCCAAAGTTGCTGGCTTGCTACGCGACGTTAGCTATATCCGCTAGCATCCGTACAGGCTAACTATAGCCAGTTAGCTTTGTGTGTAACGTAACAACCCCCCCCATCTCGTAGGAGCGAAGCTTACTATTTAATTCAATACAATTATGGTACAAAAGGTGCACTAATGCCACATGTATGATGTTGACAACATGGACGCATATATAGGCAACACCAAAGGCAGTCGTAATATTTACCTAGCAGGCTAGGCTAACGCTGTTGTGCTAACGTCCGGCGGCGCAGCATTAGCTAGCGGTCTAAACTTGTGAAAAGCCGAACAACACCCCCGTCTAAGCTGTGTTTCACTTTCCCTCCAATATTATTATAAATATAATAAAGTCACATGGACTCGATCGAGACCATAGACTGTTAATATTAAAGACCAGAAGCCACATTAGGCCAGACCAGTGGTAAATACAACGCAGGCTGCTCTGTTATCTCCCTAATGTGACGTCATGCAATGCATTGTGGGGGGAAAACGAAACACTGTAAAATTGTGCCCATTTTTCGATATATATTCAGTTTTGCGATATCCAACACCATCAAAAACAATGGATAACAGTTCAAATATTTACTACCAACAAGCAAATTGCACAAATTCGTTGCAAAATTAAACCTGCAACATGGACTTTAAGATGTAAAAAAATTGTATTTCCCAACCTGTAGTAATGTTTTCTAGGTAACTAAAGTAGGGCTGGCGAACAATGCAGAATATTAGCTCTTCTTCTCTGCTATCACTGTCTTGGGCCTTCAGCTCAAGAGATGACACAAAGATCCCGCGTCGTCCATCGGCGAGATGCTCTACTTTCCAAAGAGGAAGCAGCTTCACTACCTCAGGACACGACTTATCCAATGGCTTGATCTGAAAGTATATACTGTATGTTTTGTTAAGAAAATAGAGATTGTTTAACATGAACGTCATTGAAAAGGAAGTAGTTTGGACTTGTGAAATCATGTGACATAGCCTATATGATAAACACAAATTGAACGACCTACACCAGAGAACCAATGACTATATTACACTAATATTCCCAAATACATGCAATATGTTTGATAGGGGTTGATACTCTAACATGGCGTTTATCACGTAAAAGTATGGGAAAGTGGAAAAGCTGGAGCTCATATTTGGAAATTTGCCCTTGTGTATTTGGAGTTGTGATGAGCTGTTGGCTGATTGAGACTACACATAAAATCACATGCCGAAAAGTTTTTACAACTGGTGTTGTTTGCACCTTGTGCGTCTGTGTGTTTGTGTGTCATGATGGCTTAATATGGTCCTGGAGACCCCTACTGTAGCGGAAACTACCACACAGGCAGTTTTGAGTACTGTATTAGGTGTATTAAGGTCTGTCTGTTTTGTTACAGGGATTTGTCACAACTATAAAAGATTTTACTTTACAGGTGTGTAGAGATCACAATAAAGGCATAGACTGTAATAAAGAATAATGGATGTAACAGCCCAGTTGTTACCCAGCTGTTTGTGGACTGCCATTTTGAGGCCTGGAGTTTGACAATTCGGCTGTCGCCATCTTGGTTTTTGGAAATTGGACGTGACAATTTTGGGGCAAAAGGGTGGAGCTGGGGAGGATGCCAGTGTTGTCTATGGTTACAATGGTGCTAAGCTAAACGCTAAAGAAGGTAACTTGGTTGGCAGAATGCTGAATAATACCATTTAAGGTAACCAAAATATTGCACTAAACACAGATAGCACGCACAACATGTTTACAGCTATTTTAATGTATACAGTGCAATAAATGGGTCCATAATTTACATACTGAACATCATGTTGTATTAAAGAAGACTTCAAACTAGGAATTGAGCCAATAAACTCAGTAAAATCTTTACTAAGGTTATAAATCAAGTTCATAGTAGGGTCACTTTCTTTTAGACTTCTTTAGAAAGTGACTTCTTTTTGGAGCCAGTGGAGCCGCACCCTCATGGAAATGAGAATGCAGGTTTAAGCCTCTTCAGCATTTGCTTTACTTTTCAGGCCCGGAAGCGTCTAAAGGTGCTGTAAGTTAGAAAAGAGTACCCCCACTTAACGCCCCTGGCCTGGCGTTGTGGCTGGCGTAATAGATGCAATGGGATAGACTTAATAAAGAGAAGTCTAAGTCTATAAGTCTGTCCCATCGCAAGATGGTCTCAAGTTACCATTTAAAATGGGTACAATCTTATTTCATTACTTACTTCGGTCAGCCCCCCTAACCCTCTTTTTCTCTCTCTCTCTCTCTCTCTCTCTCTCTCCATAGCTAGCTAGCTTGCCCCCGCAGGTACATTTTTAACTCATCATCTATCAGCTGTGATCAACTGAGGCTGCTGGAGAGTTGTGGCACAACCAAAAAGCCTGTACACTCTTTATCACCTACCTGAATAGTGAAGAACACAGGTTCAGTATGCAACTGCCCGTCCAGCAGGAAACCCCGTTTGGTGCTGTCAGAAGCAGTAAAGGCAAATCGGTCAATCTGCGACAGCCCCCCGTCATGTTTATATGTTACCTCCATGTCCTGGATGTCTCTCTGGGTGAAGTTTGAGCCAGCAGTTAGTGTTCCACCACCTAAAAGAAGCCTGCCATACTGTGGAGGCTGGAGGAGGACAAAGGCCAGGGCACTGGGTGGAGTGTCGGGGTCAGACATGACCAGGCGGTCAGGACCCAGGATCATAGAGGAGCCTTGTGGAACGGAGAGGCCTTTGTTGGAGGTCAGAGATGGCAGGAAGCGATCCACCACTTCCACTGTAATCTCAAAGCTTCCATTTCGGCTGGTTTTACCATTACTCACAACAAACCTGCCAAAACATACAAAAGAAGACTGTCTGAATAAATGTGATCACTGTGAGGAATCAATTCAAAGAAAAGTTATGAAAGTTAAGAATGCTATCTTAAAATCATGCAACCGACATGAGAAAAAAGGTCTCAAAATGCAGTTTTTGGGTTAGAGAGAAGTCTTTTTTTGGATCTTGTGGCATTATGTTTGCAAATACTGAGAGTGATCCAAAGTGCAAGCCTTGGAAATGGTTGAGTTAGAGTATTTGGTTAGAGATTGGGGTTAGGGTTTGCGTTTGTGTGTTTGTGTGTTCAGGGACCCATTTTAAGGATGCCCTTTTTAAATTAGTAAAATATGTAAAAAAGCAGAAACTATCACACTTGCAAATCATAGTTTACATGTTGCAAATGTGGTGAAACAGGTCTCTAGTTCTTGTTAGTCATGTTTTTTTTTATCATATTTGCCCCAGTGGTCTATTCCAATCTGGTTTGGGCATTACTTGTTTTCAAGTTACTGGTTTGTGGTCTGAGGGGGGTTGCAGATGTGAGCAAGAAAGAAAGGCAGCAAACACTTTTGTCATGTTGATGTGAGTGTGCACAACCCACACACTGAGCTCAGGCCAGATACTGATTACAAGATTCTAACAAAGTGGAAAGATGGGGTAACTGGAGCAAATGAAAACATGCAAACTGTTCCTATTGCTTTCTGGTCAGAAGCTGTTCAGTTCCCATCTCTGACTCGTCTACAGGGAGCTCCACCTACAAGCACATCTGGTTTTAGGCTACAATAAAATCTGAAATGTTGAAAACTGGGACAGCTTATGACGAGACCTTTGGGACTAGACAACTTATAATGACGGGTACGAGCGTAGATTGTGTGACAATTTAAGGGCAACCATTTAAAAACCTTAAAGGTCCTATGACATAGACCTTAGTGGTCCCCTAATACTGTATCTGAAGTATCTTTTATATAGACCTTAGTGGTCCCCTAATACTGCATCTGAAGTATTTTATATAGACCTTAGTGGTCTCCTAATTCTGTATCTGAAGTCTCTTTTATATAGACCTTAGTGGTCGCCTAATACTGTATCTGAAGTCTCTTTCCCAAAATTCATCCTTGTTGCAGAATTTCAGCCTATCACCATTTCTAGCCACTGGAGGGCCATAGGCAGCCTGGGGGGAACTCATATTAATGTTAAAAAACCTCATAAAGTGACATTTTCATGCCATGGTACCTAAAAAACATTAAATAAGGTCAAATTTACCCCAAAGATAACAGGAGGGTTTAGTTCCTGAATTGCAAAGGCTAAATGCTAATGCTAGTTAGGCCAAGCTAGCATTGTGTCAACGTTATGAGAGGGGTGAGCGGTTGAGGACGATTTATTTATCATTGTAATTTTAGTCTACTATATATCCACCAATAGACTCACTGAAAGGTTTCTGTGGGTGTGATGGCTCGGTTGTCATGCACGTAAGCCACAAGGTTGGCTGCTATGTCCATCTGGCTGAAGGTGGAGATGCCCAGTCCGGGATGTTTGATGTACTCTATGTGTCCGTGAGCAGGAGGGTTGGTGATGATATACAGAAGCTCCTCGGGTTTTTCTGTGCCATCGTTGGCTAACAGCACATCTGTGGTGAGAACCACACGATCTCCACGGCTGACATTTGCTGGCTTCACAAAGATGGCAATATTTCCTGGAATTCAAAGAGGAGAAGACATTTGAAGTTAACACTGGGACCCCATCAGTATGAATTCACACTGGGTCAACACAATCTTTAAATAAACTACAGTAAATACAGTATTTTTTTTCTACTTCCCAGCTCTATCAATGGTCATTTCCAGGGAATTCTTTTTGATCTGGGTAAAAGTCAATGCTAAGATATGGTATGGTGCAGAAGGTAAATGATGTGGCCAGGCAGTTAATCATATCACAAGAAGACAATTTCATCCAAACCTATGTCTAATGAAGAATTTAAGAGTGAATTCCAATACCTTTTTCTAGATCTTTGATAGAGATGTGGAAGTGCTGCCGTGGTGATTGATTCTTTCCATCCGACATGTAGAAGACAAAGAAGTCATGTGTTTTAGCACTGTGCAGGCCTGTATGCACGTAGCGCAGAAGGTTCATGTCCACCATCTCCTGGGAGCAGTTTCTCCCCGCTGTCAGTGTCACCCAATCCTGGCCTTCCTGAGACAAGGAACACCTCAGTGTCATCCCATGTTTACAGTGACGACTGACACAAACATCATATAACTGTCCCCAGAAATGCTCCATGTCCAAGCCAATTCTTCAGATCAACAACATTTTGACCATTCAAAACCAAAACAAATTGGTCTCCCCCAACTCCTGAGAAAAATATATTTTGTTTACCAGCTAATTGCAAACTGTGTCTAGCTGCTGTTGGCTGCTGAGCAGGTAGCGTACAGTGGCTTTGTCAAAGCTTTAAAACTAAAAACAGCTACCTGCCGCTGCAGGAAACAAGTTCAATGACAGTAAAGTCCTTGGGCCTGAAAACCAAAACAATGAACCAAAAAAGATTTTCAGGCCATGCAGAGTTGAGGGGAATGCAGAGTTGGTAATAATTCCTTACAAGTGACTGATTTTACATTACACAGTTATTCATCCGTTGTTGATATAACAACATGTTTTCTGTCTGTCATACAGAGAGAATATTCATCACTATACAATATGAAATATCTTAATGGGCCCCTTCTAGTTATGAAGGAACTAACTTAGGTTAAGCAACACAATCTTTAAATAAACTACAGTAAATACAGTATTTTTTTTCTACTTCCCAGCAATGGTCATTTCCACGGAATTCTGTTTGATCTGGGTGAAAGTCAATGCTAAGATATGGTATGGTGCAGAAGGCAATCAAATGGTGAAAAACATACATTTAACTGAGCTTGTACTGGCTGATGTCCCAGTATCTCCTGACAAAATTAAGCACCTGCATTTAACCCTTGTGTTGTCTTCTCATCGACTAATATGAAGTTGAATTCATATTATGAAGAAATTCGGGCATTTTTTTCTATGCTTTTGGCACTTTTTAAAACGTTTTTGTCAAACTTGTTTTTCCATTTAATTTATGACATTATACCATTTTTTTTGTTTAAAAAAACTTTTTTATTCTATTGCTTTGTAACTGAATAAAACAGCCCAAAGTCAGTGAAAGTAATCATTACATTTTCCATGTATCCATGTTATTTTTGGGCATTTTGGTTGAAAGAAACTTCTGATTAAAAAACTTGGGTCTAATTTTAACCCGAGGACAACACAAGGGTTAACAATAACAGTACTATTATAAACTTAATAATTAATTATTTCGGAATGGGCTCCCCCAGATTTCCTTTTCCTTTTACATATTCAAATATAAAATACTGTTTATAGTTTGGCTTGGTTGAATACTTGATGGTTATTATTAACTGAGAGTATCTATATTTCCAATTATGCCCAGGTAATCAACATTTTTATATTCAATATTGAATCAATAGTCAATGTCAACCCATTTCTTTCCATACTGTATTAGTCCAGAGTTTATCTAAACCTAGGGACCCCAGAGTCTAGGATCTGCTATAGCAGCAGAGCAGTTAGCATTATTGATTTATTAGGCACAAATGGATGGTTCAGTGTGTTCCCCTCACTTAACACAGTTAAATTAAAAGGGAACATAATATCATATTCTGTGTGTCTCTTTACAATTTTAAGACACTACACCAACCTTAAGCTGAAGCATTCCTTGGGTAGGAACACTATCAAATATGTAGTTGATCTCTGAAGAAGGAGTATCACTGTCCTGTGCAAACAGTGTAACGCTGGAAATAAGCCTGGCTTCTCCTGGCTCCAAGTCCACGCCATTGTTCCTGAAGGACAGATGATTGAGATGATGTTCAGTTACTTTCCCACATTGATGGGATGACTCACTTTAAACTGTAGAGAAGATGTTCATCTGACCTGATGACACGAGGCTGCTCGTCATTGACTGGCAGCACTTTAACCATCACCTGTCTTTGAATTTGGTGCCTGCCGTCAGTCAACTGGATGGTAAAACTATCCTCCATATTCTCTGAGTCATCGTGCATGTACATTAGATCCATTCCTAAAAGGAAATGATCAAACAATTTATTTGACTCGTAAAAGTATGTAATATTGAGTATAAATTATTCCACAAATGCCTGCGTGCTCAGTTTAATTTCCTGCCATTATAGTTAAGATGATTTTTTTGTTATTTTATAGCCTTTAATTGATAGGACAGCTTGAAGCCAGGAAAGAGAGAGGAGAGAACACATGCAGCAAAGGGCAGAATTCAAAGCCAGGCCACTGCCAAAGACTCAAAGGCATACATGGGGTGCACACTCAACCGAAGAACTAGATGTTGGCCCCATTATAACATTATAAAAGATTTGGACATGTGGACAATGTTTTTTGTGATCCTCGTCCTACTTAAAGGACAGGAGTTTTTCATGTTTCAATAGGTTGTTTTAAATCTGCAGAAACAAAATCTTCTCTGAGGTTCCACAAGGGTCAATTCTTGGGCCATTGGTCTTTAATCTGTACATCCTCCCGCTATTATAAATAAACACAACATATCCTACTATTGATATGCTGATGACACACAGTTGTACATTTCCTTTTCCTCTGATGATCTCAGTCCTGTTCAGAAACTATTAAAGTGTATTTATGATAGGCGTCAAATGGCCACCCACCCAAAGCCAGGTTCCTGTCTTTGCTATTTTAGAGACCGACGCAGTTGTTAATTTTCCATCTTTGCGCCCATTGGCTTGCTGGTCTTACAGGGAGGTGTGTTCAGGTGCATTCTGTGCGTATTGCTATCTTGTGGCAGTAGAAAGTGATTGACCTAATTGACCGAACTGACCTACCTGGTCTAAAGTCAATAGCGCAGCATTTCATTAAATTTTATCATTAGTAAACACATTAGTAAAATGCACCTAGGCTTGTACACACTATATGCTTGTAACACATACACAGGTTAGCACTGCAGCGCACACACATGCAAAAGCATAAACATAACAATATTACCGTGCCAATCCACCATCATAACAGCAATGCGCCTGGCTTTTAAAGGGAATGAGACACTCTGATTGGTTTATTGCATGTTATGCCCAAAACACACCCATGATTAATGAATACACTAAGTACAACCCTTTTGAACCATGCCCCTGGCGCACGGACCCTTTTTTTCACTGTCAAACTAGCAAAAGTGGATATGGACACGCCCTACACGCACCTGCGCCATACGCTTCACACCGTGTCAATGTGTGTGTCATGTATGCATTCCATCTAATAGAGACAGAGCACATTTTAAGTGCTGCCCTCAAGGGGGGAAAAGAACTCTCCGCTTTCCATTTCCACTTGCATGAAAGTGCCTCCTCGTCAATTTTGTCTGCTAGCAAACAACAGAAAAAATCCTTAAAGCTGCTGTGTGGTGACATTCACTACCAACAATGTGAAGAAGCCATTAATTAAGTTTTTATTATCTGCAGGTGAAAAATGTGAGCTTTCATTAATAAAAAAGTGGGGCAAGGGAAAACTTCCTTTAAACATGGCTCTTGGTGAGCGGCCATTTACCTTACCCGAGAGAGAGAGAGAGAGACCACAATTTTAACATCTCGTTTTGTGTTACTGAGTTCCATCGCTCCCAACATCATTTTACAGTTTTCTTGAGTCTAGAAAAAGTGCTGTGTCGCCAAATGTGTGCAAGTAAAACTAAATCATAACTGGCCATTTTGTTAGTTTTACCAATATAAATGGTGATATTCCCATAGGACATGAAGGCAGCATTAATTTCAATTTCAATTTCAATTTATTTATAGTATCAATTCACAACAAGAGTTATCTCAAGACACTTTACAGATAGAGTAGGTCTAGACCACACTCCAGAATTCACAAGGACCCAACAGTGTCCTCCAGAGCAAGCAACAGTGCGACAGTGGCGAGGAAAAACTTCCTTTTAGGCAGTTAGGCATTAGCACTGAGATGACTTTAACAAGGCCATGGCTGCACTGAGACAAACGTACCCATAGCAGATTAATAAATCGATGACCTGAATTTTAGTCATTTTAGTGAAATAAAACTGTTTGAGTACCATTTGAAAGATCTGTCATTGTGAAGTCGATCACAGGGGTTGGAGGACTGGCTTCTCCTCTCCTGTAGACGGGATTTACACCGCTGTGGGTGAAGATGCTGCCATGCTGTGGGGCTCTGACCACACTGAAGAGCATGCTGTCCTTGGGAACATCTAGATCCATCGCATGCAAAACTGAGGAGTCCAGCTGCTTCATTTCTCCTTCTTGTACCTCATCACAGAAGGATAGCATAGAGCATTGGACCATATCTTGTGAAGAAAAACTGATAGGAATGTCTTGTTTTGGTTGTCAGAAGTGTAACTGACCATAAAAACTTACTGTGATGTTACGAGCCACAAACTGTGGGATCTCATCGTTTGTTGGGTTAATAATAACGTAGAAGGGGACGTGGGCAGAGCTGTGTATGCCGTCTGACACACAGAGCATGAACTGGTCAGCTGTGGGCTCCATCCTCTGGTGTCTGGACTGTACATAGTTCACATGACCGTCAACGATGTCTTTGTATGTAAAGGAAGCTGGGGAAAATGAGACAGAAAAACACATGAAATATTATAATTTGTGTTCCCCTGTCTGATGACATCATAATGCAGGCTGTCCTCATTCACAGTTCATACACATACCTATGAATCGTAATTCACTGTAATTCCCATGAAATCCACACATTGACGTTTGCTATAGGGTGTCAAAATCTGCATAGAAAGGGAGTTGGGATGGTGGATAGGTCCCGAAACTCCCGAAACACATGACTTTCACCCGAAGAGACCAAAAGTAACTAGTTTAACTCAATCCACAAACTTTTTTCTTATCTTGACCAGTCGTTCTAGTGCCAAAATGTAATGTTCCCAGTCGACTATTTTCAGCATTAAAGACAAGGGTTATATTTCTAAAGATATCATACAAATCTGTTAATGAGAACATATGTTGCATAATGCTTACCTATGCTTATCCCCGTGTTGCTTTTCTCAAATCCAGGACTAGGCAGGACATTTTCAATGTAGCCAAACTGGGGCGGAGAAATCAGACTGAAGACCAGTTTTTCCACGACAGTGTCCACGTCAGAGGCCTTCAAATGAGATGCAGTTATAGGTGCAGACCCACCTTCATCCACAATAAGTATGTCTCCTACAAACAGAAAAGGATAAATGACGCTTTAAAAAAGAGCTAAGCTAGGTAAACCATATAACCACAGTATTTGTATTTTGGACATCCAAATCAAATTATTTAAGCCTTTAAGTTATTTTCTATCCGGGCATTTTAGATTAAGTCATTCTAGTTTTTGAAATTGTTGAGTTGCTGCAGTGGCAATTGTCATCAGACTTTAGCTTACATTGATATTCTTCATTGTATTCTCTTTTTATTTCTTATAGATCACGGACACCAATTGAATTTACAGTAAAATACCTAGTATTCACACACAATATGCAGCAACTCAAAATTAAGCTCTGTGAAGCCTGATTCTGTGACTGAAGTCGAGTTTAAGGCTCAATCTCATTTCTCTCTCTTACCCCTACCGCTTACCCTTCCCCTAGGTTTTGTGCGTTCACGTGAGACCTAGTGCTCTCCCAATACTCTTTTTGAATGAGGGGTAGAGGGTGTATGGCCCTTGAAACCATAGACAGTGAATTAAAAAATCAAGGGAGGACGCAAGCTTACTTGAAACTGAAGGGTAGTGATATTCATTGTGCAACAGGCAACAATGGCTGCCGCATCGATCCATAAATGGAAGTATTTTCTGGCACCTGAATCAGCTTTTTTGTGGGAGTTCATAACCGCTCGTTTCACAGGGGGCTAAGCCACCTGAAGGCCCCTTGGGCGCCAGGCCTGAGTTTTATCCATTTAAAGTGGTCCTCAATTTGGTGTAATTGAAAAGAATAAATCAGGCTGGGTAACAAAGTTAACAAAGAGTTGCCTGATGAGAGTCTTAAAGGTCTCAATGGCATGAAAATGTCACTTCATGAGGTTTTTTAACATTAATATGAGTTCTCCCATCCTGCCTATGGCCCCCTAGTGGCTAGAAATGGTGATAGGTGTAAACCGAGCCCTGGGTATCCTGCTCTGCCTTTGAGAAAATGAAAGCTCAGATGGGCCGATCTGGAATCTTCCCATTATGAAGTCATAAGGGGCAAGGTTACCTCCCCTTTTTCTACTTTGACCGCCCAGAGAAATTGGCCCTCCCATGAGAGAGAGACATCATGGCTTTCAAATGAGAGCTCATTGTGGGACTGAAAATTAGAAATTATCATTGCATTGAAAATATCAAGGCAGAAAACACAGGTGTAATTACAAAAATTACATAGTTTCGTTGTTATTTTTGCACAATAGTGCATTTGTATTTGAAGTTATAGCTCAAAGTGTTCTCTGGACACTGTTTGACTAAGAAATGGCCTACCTGTGGTTAGAGAAGGTGGTTGGCTGTCAACTGGAAACACTGTGATATGGAGATCATACACAGGCAGACTATGTTGTGCATGTAGCTGAGTCATGTCTCTGGTCCTGGAGGGGTTTTCTTCACCGCAGCACAGAGGAAGGTTTTCTATTGGTCCATCAGAAATAACAAAGGTGATGGTGTCATGGCAAGGAGTGAGTCCAATCTCCAATCCTAAAACCACAATATTTTAAATTAGAGACAGTCCCTACTGTACTGCATTGTGTCATAGATGCAAGGATAGATGGATGGATGGGTGTGTGTGTGTTAAGTAGTCTAATAGCAGAAGGGATGAAGCTGTTCCTGTCTGTTTCAAATAAAGAGTGGCAGCATACAGTAGGTTTTGAGGTGCTTCTACTTGTTCATCTCTCCAAGATATTTACTGTATATGTTATATGTCAAGGTGCATTGTAAAAAAATACAAGTAATAACAAGCTCTGAATGTTGAATACAAGCTCAATCAAACAGGGGAATGGTAATCAGCTATAACCTCCCAATTAGGAAGGGCAAAAGTCACAAGAAGTATAAACCAGCAATGTTCAACATGGGATCCAGGACCCCCGGGGTATCCAAAGAGTTACTGTGGGCTCCACCCAAATATTGTTAATTATTTTGGGCGTGTTTTTCAAAAACTAAAGTGCCTCAATATGAATCCAACCTATTATTAGCGAATTGAAATCAGCCTATTTATGAGAAGAAGAAAAAAACATTGATAGGTTTACTGCTCACTAAGACCACCCACAGATACAGGCTATCCTAAGGATTCACTGTCCCACATTTATGTTTAACAAAAACATGCAGATGATGTGGTCTTGGTGGCATCATCAGTCGGTGACCTTCAGCACTCACTGGATTGGTTCGCAGCCGAGTGTGAAGCGGCTGGGATGAGGATCAGCACCTCTAAATCTGATGCCATAGTTCTCACCAGGAAACCGATGGATTGCTTTCTTCAGGTAGGGAGTGAGTCCTTACCCCAAGTGAAGGAGTTTGAATACCTTGGGGTCTTGTTCGCGAGTGAGGGGACCATGTAGCAGGAGATTGGTTGGAGAATCGGAGCAGCGGCTGCGGTATTACATTCAGTTTATCGCACCGTTGTGACGAAAAGGGAGCTGAGCCAGAAGGCAAAGCTTTCCATCTACCGGTCAGTGTTGGTTCCTACCCTCATCCATGGTCACGAAGGCTGGGTCATGACACAAAGAACAAGATCCAGGGTACAAGCGGCCAAAATGGGTTTCCTCAGGATGGTGGCTGGCGTCTCCCTTAGAGATAGGGTGAGAAGCTCAGTCATCCGAGAGGAGCTTGGAGTAGAGCCGCTGCTACTTCACATCAAAAGGAGCCAGTTGAGGTGGTTCGGGCATCTGGTAAGGATGCCTGCTGGGGGGGTCCCTAGGGAGCTGCTGCCCTCGCAAGCCGATACCGGATAAGCGGATGAAGATGGACTGATGGATGGATGATTTATAAAACTATTACAACAATTATTATTTTAATAGCTTAGTATTCTATGCACTAAAACATTTTGAATAAAAGTTTTTGCCCGCCCTACACGTTATTGTAGGCCCAATTTAATATGCAACTTATTTTTTATACAATATATGTAGTAGGGGGTCCCTGATAATGTTTGTCCCATTTATAAAAGGAAATATATCATAATAATACACGTATTGTTGTATTGCAGCTGCTGATAGTTGACATTTCATGAAATTGAAGCTACACAGTATATTTATTTGGTAACTGGTAAAAGGTCTAGTTTAACATTTGGGAATGGGACATTTTTACAGTTGAGACCCAAATGCTGACACTAAATACCTAGGGCGTAATATCCAGGGCGTATGTTGTTGGTTTAATAAAATCCATCCATCCATCCATCCATCTTCATCCGCTTATCCGGTATTGTGTCGCGGGGGCAGCAGCTCCAGCAGGGGACCCCAAACTTTCCTTTCCCGAGCCACATCAACCAGCTCCGACTGGGGGATCCCGAGGCGTTCCCAGGCCAGGTTGGAGATATAATCTCTCCACCTAGGTCTTCCCCGAGGCCTCCTCCCAGCTGGACGTGCCTGGAACACCTCCCTAGGGAGGCGCCCAGGAGGCATCCTTACCAGATGCCCGAACCACCTCAACTGGTTCCTTTTGACGGGAAGGAGCAGCGGCTCTACTCCAAGCTCCTCTCGGATGACTGAGCTTCTCACCCTATCTCTAAGGGAGACGCAAGTCCCCCTCCTGAGGAAACCCATTTCGGCCGCTTGTACTCTGGATCTCGTTCTTTCGGTTATGACCCAGCCTTCATGACCATAGGTGAGGGTAGGAACAAAAATTACCCGGTAGATCGAGAGCTTTGCCTTCTGGCTCAGCTCCCTTTTCGTCACAACGGTGCGATAAACAGAATCAGGCTCCGATTCTCCGACCAATCTCACGCTCCATGGTCCCCTCACTTGTGAACAAGACCCCAAGGTACTTAAACTCCTTCACTTGGGGTAAGGACTCACTCCCTACCTGAAGAAAGCACTCCATCGGTTTCCTGCTGAGAACCATGGCCTCAGATTTAGAAGTGCTGATCCTCATCCTAGCCGCTTCACACTCGGCTGGTTTAATAAAATAACCACCATATATAAACAGATATCCATGGTGTCATTTAAAAAAAAACATTGCACGAATAGACCTTATTCATGGCGGAAATTATCTTTGCAGGAGACACCGGTGTAATTACAGTAATTACACAGTACATGTCACACCACTTTTCAAAATCCTGTTTTTCCCCCCCCCCCCCATGCATACACACACGTGCGCACTTTCAAATTTTATTTAAAGGTCTCAGTGATCAACCCATAATTTATATAATAAATATAATAAGACATTTTTTCTCATACGTAGTGGAAGAATTTATCGTAAGGTAATTTTTTTCTGGATTTTGTATCATAGTCATAGTCCCTAAAGTTATGTAGAAATGCAGAAAATGAAATTCAAATAGAAAAGAAATTATGGCAGAGAACCGCCAGACCTACAGTTTTGTGTGTGTGTGTGTGTCCCCACAAACTTTTTTTATTTTATTTTTTTTTACAATAAACAAACCCATGATATAAATTTAGCAATACCAGAGCCTAAAGACAAAGGTAGTACCATAGACACTATAGCCCCAAGCCCACCTGTGTGTTTGTAAGTGATGATCCCTGCAGTGACGTCGGCCTGGATGAAGCTATCAACCACAACGGAGTTTCGGAGAACGACACCATGATACGGCTGCCGAGCGATAAGGAAGACCAGGCTGCTGTTGTTGCTGTCTGCATCAGTAGCGTAGATATATTCAGCTGTGATGACTATTTGCTGTCCCTCCGCACAGTTAAGAACTGGTTTCAAACCAGCAACCAACACTGGGACCTCATCATTAACGGGAATCACCTGGAGATAATAATATGACAGAATGTCATAAATAGAAGATTAAATACAATACATATAATGCATGACATAACATGGAAAACTCACTGAATAATTATTAAATTTGACCAATATACCAAGAATGCCATATTGGTTGTCCATTGCTATTACCTTCACTTTCAGGACAAAACTGCCTGAATTGGTTCCATCTGTTGCAGTGAATTCAATGGTGTCCGCTACAGTTTCTGAGCTGTCGTGATTGTACCTGATTGACAATGACAGACACAATTCAAATTTGATGAGGGATGAAATAAAGTGTGATAGGTGAATTAAAGTCGGAGATCTGTTCTAAGCAGCTTTGATACTTGATTACTTAACTACGTCGCACTACTTATCCTAAAAACAATTCCAAACGCCTAACAATGATAAACTGATTCTATGCTTTTCCACCGAGAGCTTGCATCAAGTTTTGGTCTTTTTATCCTTATGGAATACAAAAAGCTATATTGATAGAGCAAAACTTTAATCAACTATATAATCAGTACTTTCATTGATTTAAAATGACTTCATTTTAGCGCAGCACCAATCTTTTATTTGTCCACTTGGAAGCAGAACTTCACTATAAGCTACGACTAATGTGTTAGCAAGAAGTTGCATTAGCATTTATTGGAGTCTTGTTTCTGTCATATTCATGTTTCTTTTAGCTCTGTTTTGGTCTCCAACTCCTGAGTAAAGTATTTAACACATTAGCCATATTAGCCATAATAACTTGACAACTGGACGGATATTAAGGCTGTGTTTGTTCTTGGTGAGAATCAGCCAAAACCATTAAAAACTGTCCCCCAGATGTATGCAGACTTACCATTTTATTAGATACAACTCTACATACATCTAATGCAACCTAACAGCCCTTTGTAATTCTTAATGTTCAGGTTTTGTTTGTTATATAAGTACACCCAATGCTATGTCTTTTGTTTGGACTGTAGTTAAAAGTGCTGTTGTATTGAACTCTCCATCTGTATGCAACCTCATCCCATTAATGCATGTTACTAACTCAACTTCTTCCCTTTCCCGGAGTCTTGTGCTCTCTCGCCCCTCTCCTCTCTCCTATCACTTCCTGCAGGTGTTTCTGTCTCTGGATCTGTGGTTGGACTCCATGGTCCTGCTCGTGTCATGTATGTCTCTCTCTCTCTTTCTCTGTCTCTGTCTCTGTCTGTCTCTTTCTCTCACCCCCAACCGGTTGAGGCAGTTGATTGCCTACCCTGAACCATGGTTCTGCTCGAGGTTTCTGCCTCTTAAAAGGAAGTTTTTCCTTGCCTCTGTAGGCTAGTGCTTGCTCTTGGTGGGAAATGTTGGGTTTCTGTAAATAACATCACAGAGTACGGTCTAGACCTGCTCTTTATGGAAAGCACAATGAGATAACTGTTGTTGAATTTAATTTAATTGAATTTAACTATATTATAAAGGAAAAGGAGGAAACAAAATGAAGTATTTCTGACCTAACTTTAAGGCTTTTTAGGTCTTGCACAGTGAAAGAGTTGCCTGGATTTAATGGGAGTCCACGTAGCTGCAGAGCTCCATGCTGTGGCTCCCTCTGAAGCACCACCTGCAGGGCTTCTTCCCTTGAGTCCACGTCTGACAGCAACAAGTGTTCAGGGCCGAGCCAGCACTCCCCTCCCTCATCTACAGTCAGAGGGTTGGTAATAACCTGAAACAGAATGTATCAACACTTTTCTATACACATTTCCACACTAAAGAAATAGGAAATACATACAATTGCATTTTCTTTTCCACCTGTGGCGGCTGGTTGTCTACTGGCACCACAGTGATGTTAAAGCAGATCCCAGTGACGGTTTTGCCCAGGTGGTTGGTTACAGAGAGAACAAACTGGATGTACTGGGGGTAAGGGCCAATGTCCAAGACTGGAGGCATGTAGGCTACTTTCATGAAGTTCACTGCATCCTGTCAACAAACAAAAAAAGAAAAATGGATATGATTTTGGAACTAGCGGGTCTGACTGCATGTGTTCTTGAAAAAAGAACTAAAATAATTACCTGTGTGAAGAGCCTCAGCAGCGGTGCGTTGGAGTCTTTGGTGAATTTGGGTACGCTGTCAACTAAGAACAACCTCCCAGCATCTGGACTGCTGCTTATGAAGACAACAGTGCCCAATTCAAACAGAATGTTTTCCCACTGTTTGCTGTCCAGTGTGTTTTCTGAAGGTGAGGACCTACTAACCTGTGAGGACCAGTGTAGAAAGGTGGAGTGGTAACTGTATATGTAAGCTCACTGTTGGGGGTCTCCTGGTCTACAAAGTGAAGCTGTTGCCGTGTTATATGGACCACTTCTGTTTCTTTGATCACAAGACACCGACTGGAACCAGGAACCTCTTTGGGTGGTTGGTCTGGAACAGGCTCTATGTGCACCATCACCACCTGCACCACAAGGACAGCATTATAGATGGACACCACTCAAAATAGCTCAAAGGACGGCAATGCCACAAGCTTAATTTTCCGGTGAAAAATATTAATATCTGCCACAAAATTTTGTCCAGACATTTATGGTCCCCAGAAGATTAATCTTATCAACTTTGGTGATCCCCTGATTTGGAGCACCACCATGAGGTTGACATTTGTGATTTTGTGGAAAATGTTTTAACAACTATTTCATAGTTAAATTTGGTCTTTATCATTTAGAATCATAATCAGGTGAAAATCTGTGTGTCCAATACTTTGGTTTATGATCAAATACCTTTAAAAACTAATGCCATTCCAATCAGGCTCAGCTGTTCTTTGTGTTTGGTGCTACTTAGCAAATGTTAGCATGCAAACAACTAAAATGGTGATGAAAAACTCTGAAACATACTGTAAATTAGAATGTTAGCATTGTCATCGTGAGCGTGTTGGCATGCGGACATAAGCATGCAGAAATGCTAGCATGACTAAAATCATACTTCAGAGCCATGTTGAGGTAACGGAAATACCCCATGGAGACCACAGAAATTACAATTTTTTTGTTTTGTTGCTTTTATTTTCTCCAAGTTTTTAATGCTGGGGGAGATGGTTGATAGTGCCGACCACATGAAGAATTTAGTAATTTTCCCTTTTTCAGTAACACAGATCTAGCAAAGCCATCTCTATACTTCTTCTCTATCTTCTGTACCATGAAGGGATTTAAAGAATGTGATGCGGTTGAGTTTAGTCCACAAAAAAGTGACAGATCATGTTAAAGGTCCCATGAATGACTGCTTGAATGGGGCTTTTGGATGATTTTATATAGACCTTAGTAGTCCCCTAATACTGTATCTGAAGTCTCTTTTATATAGGCCTTAGTGGTCCCCTAATACTGCATCTGAAGTCTCTTTTATATAGACCTTAGTGGTCCCCTAATACTGTATCACAATGAGCTTTCCTTAGTATGTGCCATTTCTGAGTCTCTAGCTATTGAAGAGGAGAGAGGGGAGAGCAATGGAGGCTTGGGGGTTGGCCTTGACCAACTGCCACTTTGCTCATTTGAAAGCCATGATGTCTCTCTCTCATGGGTGCGCAAAGCAGAGAAAGGGGAGGTACAGTGAGGGAAGAAAGTATTTGATCCCCTGCTAATTTTGTACATTTGCCCACTGACAAAGAAATGATCAGTCTATAATTTTAATGGTAGATTTATTGGAACAGTGAGATACACAATAACAAAAAAAATCCAGAAAAATGCATGTAAAAAATGATCTAAATTCATTTGCATTTTAATTAGGGAAATATGTATTTGACCCCACTGCAAAACATGACTTAGTACTTGGTGGCAAAACCCTTGTTGGCAATCACAGAGGCCAGACATTTCTTGTAGTTGGCCACCAGGTTTGCACATCTCAGGAGGGATTTTGTCCCACTCCTCTTTGTAGATCTTCTCCAAGTCATTAAGGTTTCAAGGCTGACGATTGCCAACTCAAACCTTCAGATCCCTCCACAGATTTTCTATGAGATTAAGGTCTGGAGACTGGCTAGGCCACTCCAGGACCTTAATGTGCTTCTTCTTGAGCCACTCTTTTGTGTTTTGGGTCATTGTCATGCTGGAATACCCATCCACGACCCATTTTCAATGCCCTGGCTGAGGAAAGAAGGTTCTCACCCAAGATTTGACAGTACATGGCCCCGTAAATCGTCCCTTTGATGTTGTGAAGATGTCCTGTCCCCCCCAAAAGCATAATGTTTCCACCTCCATGTTTGACGGTGGGGATGGTGTTCTTGGGGTCATGGGCAGCATTCCTCCTCCTCCAAACACGGCGAGTTGAGTCCATTTTGGTCACATCTGACCACAACTTTTTCACCCAGTTGTCCTCTGCATCTTTCAGATGTTCATTGGCGAACTTTAGACGGGCATTTTTACAGTATGTGCTTTCTTGAGCAGGGGGACCTTGCAGGCGTCCTTCACGGCGTAGTGTGTTAACAATTGTTTTCTTGGTGACTATGGTCCCAGCTGCCTTGAGATCATTGACAAGATCCTCCCGTGTAGTTCTGGGCTGATTCCTCACTGTTCTCATGGTCACTGCAACTCCACAAGGTGAGATCTTGCATGGAGCCCCAGGCCGAGGGAGATTGACAGTTCTTTTGCGTTTCTTCCATTTGCGAATTATCGCACCAACTGTTGTCAGCTCCTCACCAAGCTGCTTGGCGATGGTCTTATAGCCCATTCCAGACTTGTGTAGGTCTACAATCTTGTCCCTGACATCTTTGGAGAGCTCACTGGTCTTGGCCATGGTGGAGAGTTTAGAATATGACTGATTGATTGCTTCTGTGGACAGGTGTCTTCTATAGAGGTAATGAACTGAGATTAGGAGCACTCCCTTTAAGCGTGTGCTCCTAATCTCAGCTCGTTACCTGTATAAAAGACACCTGGGAGCCAGAAATCTTTCTGATTGAGTGAACTTATTTCCCTCATTAAAATGCAAATCAATTTATAACATTTTTGACATGTGTTTTTGGGGATTTTCTTGTTGTTATTGTGTCTCTCACTGCTCAAATAAATCTACCATTAAAATTATAGACTGATCATTTCTTTGTGAGTGGGCAAACGTACACAATCTGCAGGGGATCAAATACTTTCCCTAACTGTAACCTTGCCCCCTTATGCCATGATGTCTCTCTCATGGGTGGGCCAAATTCTCTGGGCGGGCAAAGCAGAGAAAGGGAAGGTAACCTTGCCCCTTATGACATTATAAGGGGCAAGATTCCAGGTCGGCCCATCTGAGCTTTCATTTTCTCAAAGGCAGAGCAGGATACCCAAGACTCGGTTTACACTTATCACCATTTCTAGCCACAGGGGGCCATAGGCAGGCTGGGGGAACACATATTAATGCTAAAAAACCTCATAAAGGTAAAATGTCATGCCATGGGACCTTTAAGATTAGAAAAAAAGATTGTGGTTTGGATTAAAACACCAAGCTCCTGGTAGTACTCCCGTGACACAAACACACGTTTCTGGGGGAAAGTTTTTTGTTTTCTACAGGACTACACAGACTAACTGAAGTTCTCAAACCTTGCCCCAAAGATATTTGTTCCAAACACTGTATTCAGCTTGTACTTTTTACTAAATAACACTGTCAGAGATGTCTTGCTGTTACCCACTTGAGGATCTGACAGGTTGGGGGGATCATGGAAATCTGACAGCACCACCTCAAAGTAGTCATCAAACACCTCGTTTCCTAGGTGACGATAGTAAACCATGGACTGGGACAGGTCTTTCTGCAGAAAGTGGCTGACTGGATAACCTGGATTCAGAAACAGAAACAAGGTTTGAATAAAAATGTTTTTTTTTTTAAAGTAGAATAAAATAAGAATATAAAATCCATTCGCCCAACCCGTGAGCCCTGATGTTGGCATTTTCATGACCACTCCTGCCCGCGGGGGGCGGGTGATGTTAAAGAGGATGTAGTCGTTGCTGGAGTCCAGGTCTGAAGCCTGGAGAGTGGAGCCTCTCAGTAAAGCCATCTGTCCCTCAGACACCTCCAGCAGCATGTTGGTGATGAGGACCGGAGGGCTGTCGTCCTTCGGCAAGATGTTTATGGGGAACTTGTGTCGGGTCTGATGGGGCCCGTCAGTGATGCGGAAGATGATGAAGTCTTTGGTAGAGTCGCTGTCGTCGTGGTGATAGCGAACCACGCCTGCTTTGATGTCCTTGATAGTGAACATGAAGCCCTTTCCCCCTGGATTTCACATGAAAATCAAAAATTTGAAAACGAAAGTTAAATACAAGCCAAGTCTTTTTTTCATTATTAGGCACAGAGATAGATAGATAGATAGATAGATAGATAGATAGATAGATAGATAGATAGATAGATAGATAGATAGATAAAAAGGGAATTTACAAAAACCAAAAATTGACCTGGTACACAAAAAACTTGAAAAATTGCCAAAACTTTCCAAACTGTCAAGACTTACACATACAGTACCTAATATCAATGCAATTATATATTTCAAGCAAATGTGATGAAGACACAAATACGGTATGCTACATACATTATATTTATTTAACTATTTATTTCAGACAGTTCTCTAATATTTCATTTTTAAATGTCAAATACTTGATAGTTTTACTTCTATGCTGCTTAAAATCAAAGCTAGCTCCCTTGCTAGTGAGCATGATTACTAACTGAAAATAACATTTTATTCAAGACATGTATTTGTACAATCAAATATTGCCTCATGATTCTCAAACCACGTTGCATTTGTTCAGCAGTTTATGCTCCGACACAGCAGGCTTATAAAAATATGGATTGTGCAACACATTTGAAGCATTGGAATGAACTTGCATGTAAAAATTCCACAAATTGTTGGCTAATTTTGCTACACATACGGTTTTCTGATCTGAAAAAAGCACACTACAGCAATAGCTTTGTGCCCTCTGCCCTCAACAAACTGAAGCAAAAATACTCAATAACTCATGCTCTTGTGAATGTGTTGTGTTACAGCTATGCTTTTGTAATTAATTGTTGTCTAAAATTTACACAGTTAAGCATACATTGTCTATCTATCAATGGTATGGTTAAGACAGTCACAGTTGCTTAAGGTTTGATTTTGGGAACAGCCAAAAGTACCCTACCTGATGATGCCCCAGCTCATAATGGATGGAGGATTTTACCATGAATGAGCTTCAAATGAAATGAAATTAAACCAAATAGAAATGGCAGTGTGTGGTTTTGTTGCGTCCGTACCTCTGACGGTGAGCTGTCCGTGCTGCAGGCCATCCACAGTGATGATCCGGACAGCATTTAAATTGTCGTTGTCCACAATCTGGAGCTGCTCCCACATGATTGGCCTCGACTGACCCTCTAACAGACTGAGACCTATAAGACAAATTGATCATAGAAAACTACTTAGCTAAGTATACAATACATGCCAAACATGATTCTGAAAGATACTAAAAAGACCAGAGAGTTAAAAACTCCCATTTACATAGAGATGAATTCCAGTGGCTATACCAGACTCTTTGGTGTAAACAAGCTTTACATTTATGCTAATTGCATTTGGCTAATAAATCTTGCCTAATCTGCGTTCATTATTTTTTGACAAACCAAAAAGCTCACAATAACAAATATACATAGTTATTAATATTCATTTGAGTTGTGTCCACTTGATGAATGTATCTTCAATATTTCCTCTTATTTTAGCTCTGATTTGGTCTCCACCAACTCCTGAGATAAATATCTGGCTCTTTAGCTGTTAAATGGTTGACTTTTTTGACCAGCTATGTGCCAACTTTGTTTGTCTGTCAATGCTTGGCAGGTAGTGGATTTTCAAAGCTTTGTTGCTGGAAAAAGAAGAAAAGAAGAAAAAGATACATGTGAACGCCAAGTTGATGAGAGCAGTTTGACTGAACCGAACACATTTTGCTGAAAGAGGCTAGAATGCTCAATTGAACTGGTAAGTTCGGCAATGAGTCCTTTTAGTATTGTCCAATGATCATTGTTAAAATAAATTGGAGTTATTACACAAACAACTTCATTGCTCCCATGCATTTAAAAAAGTACAAGGTGCATTAGCAAAGACAATGATAGCCTACCCATGTTCCAGGACACTCTGGGTGCATTTGTGTCTGCATTCCTTACAGATATGTGAACAGTCATTGATGGGCTTTTCTCAAAGGAAAAAATCATGAACTTCAAATTCCACCTGTATGGGATGATTACAAAAAAATCAGAAACCAGTTACAACACCAACATTGTTTTACATACTGCAGAAAGTATGAGAAAGAGAAGTGGTACCTCATAATTCCTGCGTTGGGTATGTGAGGAGTTTGGAGGTTGATACCCAATGAGCATGTCATTGAGATCGAGCCATGTAAAGGAAGAGATTGGGCGAGTGTGATCGGACAGATGGGAGATGAAGCCGGCCACAGGCGGTTTGGTGATGTTGAAAACCAAAAGCTGTTTGGGAGTTTCCTCGTCTTCAGCGTCTAGTGTAGCAGTGGAGAGCGGAGTGAGGATGAACTGGTCTACTTCCAGGATAAACATGGACATGAAGGACGCTTTGGGAGGCTGGTTGGGCATTGCGCCGACTATCTGCACTGGAATCCAGGCCTTTTCAGACTACACAAAAAAAACAAAGTAATGAGTAATTCAAGCAAAATTGTCTATGTTTTTATCCTTTTTAGGCAAATTTGGAGATCTAATCAATCTCTTATGGAGTTTATTTAGTGCCAATATTTTAAAAACAAAGGCTGAAACAACTAAAACCATAAAGCTGTGAGCTAAATAAAGAAATAAAAACAAATTTTAAAAAAAATTGAAAATTAACGCTTTTGTTGACGCTTTCTATCGATGTTTTCACTTTTTCTTACATTTTCAACACCATGTAACACTAACTTAATAACTTTATTTTTACAGGTATTTTTGGAATTTATGGTCAATGAACTCATTTATAGGAAATTATATTATACCTAATGTTTGAGTTAGAAAAGCAGAAATTAGGAATTATTTAGACCAAAATTAAAGGAAAGTATGTTGATGGATAATCACAGACTGGAATATGTCAACTTTTACTCAATACTATTTGGAAACCACTTCAATTGTTTTTTTCAAATGCTATAAAATTGAATAAAACACACCAAAATCAATGAAAGTAGAGATTTGTACTTACCAAAGAGCAAAATCAATCATGTTATTTTAGTTAATTACAATTTGGTAGTTAAAAAGAACATTAATATAGGAAAACAGGTCAATTTGACCCGAGGACAACATGAGGGTTAATATTGACAAATATTGTATTATATAATTTAATAACAGTAAATTGTGCTGACATTCAATGAACAAGTCCTCCAAAACCTATACGACCATATAGGTTGTTTATTTCCAAGCCTACACCCTCTATTACAACCCAAAGGAGCACTTCATAAATTAGCACCAATAGAGGTGGCAGGATATACGATCCACAGGAGCATCCTCATACCTAAGGTCATGGTTTTAAAAAACATCAGTAACATTGTGAAACAGTAGCAGTTTTGGTTAGTTTTATGCACAAAAACTACAAAGTATGAATTAAAATCTTTACATGTGTAACCTCACTGACGTGACGTAGTTCCGTTCTGTTCAGTTTATTCCGGGACAAGAACAATGGGTTGAAGTCCTGTTTTGTTTACCAATCCTTATGCAAGATACTGTATGTCACTCTAACACTTCCTACTTTGCTCCCTTCATAATTACTGCAGCTTTTTAAGAGCTGTGTCGCCTAAAAATAAGATGTATATATGGGTTATAGTTGCTGATTTTACAAACAACTCATTCAACACATTTTAAAGCTAAAACTTACCCGCACTTAACAACAGCCAAATTACCTGATATACGCTGCCACTCCTGGTGTCCTTGAGATCTAGTCTGATTGCGATGTAGTCTACGTCTGGAGATGGAGGGTCTATGTGCTGGTACCTCAGCCCCATCACCAGGAAGTCATCACAGGGAATTTTGGTGAACTTCACTCGCTTCAGACCCTTCAGGCAGTCTTCTGATTTACACATTGCTCTGGCTTTATTATCTGCATAATCACACAACCATGAAGGGATTTTACATCACTTTTTGTATTTGTTTTACCTATTGAATGTAACATCTACATAATGGCAGACGTATCTGATTCCACACTTACCCTACAGGGAGATAATGAACTGCAAAAAAAAACTGAGGAGCCACAGGGGTCTATTCTTTATCCATTACCACTGACACCCCTCTAAAACAGGGTTGAACCAGTGTTGAATTTGTGTTTAAATGCTTAGACCAGGGTGGAGAGATATGGGGTGCCAAATGTAAAAATACAGATACAATTGTATAGCTGATATATTTTTTCTTTTTAGCTCACTTTCCTCATATTAGCTAATGATTCTCTCATTTAAGACAGGAATTTGTGTAATACATGTTATTTGCAATTGTCAAAAATATGCATAGATATTGCCCTGCCATGCTATGCTGTAAACTACTACAACTACTTTTTCTAGTCATAGTTCCATTATCTGTACTGTTACTATTATTGCCACTGTTCATCACACCCCCATCCGACACCGTCAGACACCGCCTACCGAGAGCCTGGGTCTGACCGAGATTTCTTCCTAAAAGGGAGCTTTTCCTCGCCACTGTTGCACTAAATTCTTGCTCTTGGGGGAATTACTAGAATTGTTGGGGTTTTGTAAATTATAGAGTGTGGTTTAGACCAGTGATTCCCAAAGTGGGGGTCGGGACCCACAGGGGGGTCGCGAGCCAGAGAGGGGGGGTCGGAAGTTGATTTCCAGAAATAAAATAAAAATTTAAAAACGATTAGAAATAGCATATGTTAGCCATGATTTTAACACAAGATAAAACTAGTGGCTAAATTTAAAATAAAACCAAGCAAATAAATAAAAAGGGAACAGCTTTTTTGATTTTAAACAAGGGCAAATCATCTGACATCTGAGCTGGAGGAAGCATTGGTTGAACTGTCAAGCGACCGAACTTGAAGACAGCATTTAATTCTAAGACGCTGGCTGAGTTTTGGATTTCAGTTGAGAGGGAATACCCACGGCTATCCAGGGCGGCTTTGGATGTGCTGATGCCGTTTGGCACTACCTACTTGTGCGAAAAGACTTTCTCGGCACTGATGTACCTTAAAAATAAATACAGATCGCAATTGAATATGGAGGATGATCTCCGAGTAGCGGTCTCCAACATTAAACCAAGATTGGACTTGCTGTGCTCCAAACATATTGCACATCCATCTCATTAGGTGAGGTTAAGTTCAAATTAAAGTAATGAGTACATTACTGTAGAATAATGTTATGGCTGTTGTGTTATTTTGTGTTGTCAATATGCTTGTGTTTGGATACTCCTATATTGCGTGCGCGGTTGCGCGCAATGTTTATATACATTTATAGTGGGGGGGTCGCAAGTCACTTGCACTGTTACTTTGGGGGTCGTGGGCTGAAAGTTTTGGGAACCCCTGGTCTAGACCTACTGTAAAGGGTCTTGAGATAACTCTCGTTACTATAAATAAAATTGAATTGAATATAAAAGATAAAGTCTAAAAATCTAAACATAAATGTTAAATATAAATATTAAATATAAATACATATGTTAAATCTAAATCTAAATTTTAAATATAAATGTTAAATATAAATCTTTTCAATTTCATTTTCAATTCTATTTCATATCTAGTGTCAAATCACAACAGTTTTTTTTAGGACACTTTACATGTAGAGTAGATCTAGACCACACTCTATAATTAACAAAGATCCAACCATTTCAAATCCCCACGAGCAAGCATTTAGTGCAACAGTGGCGAGGAAAAACTTTGTTTTTACATGCAGAAAACTTGGTGGGCAGCCGCTTCCACAGAAATCTAAATGTAAAATGTTAAATGTAAAGCTAAATGTTTGATATTTAAGTTAAGATATGTAAATAGACCACGCCCCTTGCAGTGTCCTTCAGCCATAGGATCAGAAGGTGAAACAAAGAATAGACTGTTGATAGTTTTACTAGTTTTACATTTAATATTAAGCTTCACATTTAACATATAGATTTAGTTTTAACATTTAGATTTAACATTTAAATGTGGATTTAATGTTTAGATTTACATTTAACATTTAACACATAGATTTAGTTTTAACATTTAGATTTTACATTTAAATGTGGATTTAATGTTTAGATTTGCATTTAATATTTAACATATAGATTAGTTTTAACATTTAGATTTAACAATTAAATGTGGATCTAACATTTAGATTTAACATTTAAATGTGGATTTAACATTTAGATTTACATTTAACATTTAACATACAGATTAGTTTTAACATTTAGATTCAACATTTAAATGTGGATTAAACATTTAGATTTAGTTTTAAATTGGTAGCATCAAATAATACAGTGGGGCAGGCAAACACATCCACATTAATCTGACCAGGACAGACTGAAAAGGAAGGTCTGAAATAACACTGCACCAATTTTCTATGTCTGATTCCTCTACAAATATATACGCCATCAGGATAATTTGAAAGACTGTATTACTACATACAATTCTACACATAGGGGCATTACTGTTTTATTTGTGATTCTGTACGAACAGACAACATAGTTTTCTAGGACAAATTTGTTGTTGTTTTATTGCTGTTTATTTGTCTTATTGACTTATGGATAAGCTAGGAATGGGGATTTGCCATCATCAGCTGTCAGACATTCAGTTTTAGAGGTTACCTAGCTGCTGGCGTAGGTGGATGAAGCTCTCTGGCTCGTCCTCTTTTCATAGCTTTTTCTGGTTCTCCGGTGACCAGTTGGCCATGGGCTGGAAGGTGGGTGTCATGGCTACTCAGATAGATGCTGCACTCCAGACTGGACCTTCTCTCATAATGGAAGGACACCACATGGCCATCCACGGTATCAGAGAGACCGTAGAATTCAGGAACCTCCAGAGATTTGGGCCCCAGCTTTATGATGCTGCAATCAGGTTCCATAATGTCCACGTGGAGAGAAAACACCTCCATGTATGTCTCCGTATCCGTGAATCTGGTTCAAAAAAATATAAGAGGATCATATAAACATATGCAGATGCCACACCAGCAAGAACAGGAAAAAAAGAGGTTTGGCCTGTTTCCCATTTGAAGGATGTCCAGATGTACCTGTACAGTCGAAGCTTGACAGTATCCTTCTTTAACAATGGACAGCCGTTATGGACGTACTTTACCTCATCCACCAGATAGTGGCAATCAAATACCTGCACACATAAAGGGAGACATCTTAATTATCAGAAATAATGAATGATTTGGAACTAGAGGACTTTGCTTAGCTAACTTAAAGCTATAGTGCATAGTTTCTGTTGCCCCCATGAGGAATTCAAAGTAATGACAACAAAACCTTCTGTGACTGTGCACCACCACCAATACCACCCCCACCCGTCTCCACGCTGTTGCTATTAGGCTCGTTCAAGATGAACTGCCCTTCGCCTGTAAAGTGGACGAGAGCAGAAGGCAGCAGCCTGGGGCGGGGACAAAAAGCTGCGGTAAAGTCGGACAGTTTCCAGCCGATTCCAGCCGCCTTCAGGCTGGACAGGAAGTGACAAAAACACTGTGATGCAATTCCGATTTAATAAAATATAATCAGGCCCACATATCAGCTGGTAAACAGTCTCTAGTTGTTTTAATTATGACAGAGTAGCTCTCAAAACGCTCTACATGTGATCTGTTGCTGATTTTAATTAACAACAGACTGGAGATGATCAGTGATCTTATCAGATTTAGTCTCTCTGACTTCTAAACATCACTATCAGCCACACAACGCGTGTTCTGTACAGAATAAGTCTTTAAATCAGACAAATAGCATTAAAATCCCTCCGATTCAAAAACAATAAAAAGTTTATAGAAAACGTCATCATGTTGTAAACCAATCAGCTGTTAAATCAGCTGAGAGGCCGGCGTTTCCCAGCATGCTCTGGGTCCGCCTGGGTCTTGCAGTCGGTGAAAAGCAACTGCACCGCCTGCGTCTCTGAACTGCAGCCGCCTTGCTCTCTTGAGATTATTGTTGCCTATGCCTGCATGACATCAGAGCAAGTCGGGATCAAGTCGGACACAAATCTACCCAGCATGCAACGGGCAACGATCGCCGGTGATCGATTCTGTGCAGACCTGGCTCATCTCGAACGAGACTACGGACAAAGGAGGACATGGAGTATCTAAATACTTCCTACCATTTTCAAATAGGTTTGTAAATAAATTTGTAAATTGGGGTGGTGATGGCGCAGTGCATATGACACATGTCTTTGGTGTGAGAGATCTGGGTTTGATTCCCACTGCAAACTGCGTCCTTGAGCAAGACACTTAAAGCCCATGTTGCAAGTTAACCACCACTGTTGATTATTGGGTACAAAAAACACTCAAGATATGTATATCATTTTTAAAAATGTCTCCAAATAGTGTTAAAAGTTAGTTTTTGGTCATTTTTGGTGTTCGCGGGTTTATGAAGTCAATTCGGCGATGACGTCACGTAGGGGAGTTAAGTCTCAGCCTGGCACTAGAACTACGGTGACTGACTGGGAGGAGGAAGAGGAGGAAAGGCCAGCAGCCGAATAATTACCAACCTGCCAGACGTGAGAGGGCAAATGAGGAATTGTCAAGATTGTGGGGAAGTCTCCTTCATTTATCTCCTTTATTTTAGCAACGCAGCAGTGCATACAATGACTTTACTTTTTACTGTCAGTGAATAGCACCGAGTGAACGTCAACGTTTTCTTTCAATCTAGTGACAGTGATCATGTCGTTAGTTCAGATAAGTACTGGTACACTTATCTACATATAGGAATAGAAGGCATCCCCGAGTGTTATTTCTAAGTGTTTACCTCTTCCTCCGGTGAAAATGTGTCGCTGTTTGGCCGGTGCTTGTGTGTGTGGCGACGAAGCTGCGGTGGAGTGCGGGTGCTGTAGGCGAGTGAGCCTCCGGTCGGGAAGCGAGCCCCTCCGGTCGGGAAGCGAGCCCCTCCGGTCGGGAAGCGAGCCCCTCCGGTCGGGAAGCGAGCCCCTCCGGTCAGGGAGCTAGCCCCTCCGGTCGGGATGCGAGCCCCTCCGGTCGGGAAGCGAGCCTGCCGCCGGTCAGGGAGCGAGCCCCTCCGGTCGGGAAGCTCGCCCCGCGATCAGCTGATCTGAAGATGCCTAAATCCGTTTGTGACATTTCAGGCAGGATCATGGTCCTCCCCAACCAGCACGCACCAGTATTGTAATTGTTTATATTTCAAATATCACTGCAGGTTGATTGTGGGCGACATTGCGGTCGTGTTAGCTTACCGAAACTATACTGCCGAAGTTGCTTGCTGGCTACGCGACGTTAGCTATATCCGCTAGCATCCGTACAGGCTAACTATAGCCAGTTAGCTTTGTGTGTAACGTAACAAACCCCCCCCCCATCTCGTAGGAGCAAACCTTACTATTTCATTCAATACAATTATGGTACAAAGGTGCACTAATGCCACATGTATGATGTTGACAACATGGACGCATATATAGGCAACACCACAGGCAGTCGTAGTATTTACATAGCAGGCTAGGCAAACGCTGTTGTGCTAACGTCCGGCGGCACAGCGTTAGCTAGCGGTCTAAACTTGTGAAAAGCCAAACAACACCCCCGTCTAAGCTGTGTTTCACTTTCCCTCCAATATCATTATAAATATAATAAAGTCACATGGACTCGATCGAGACCATAGACTGTTAATATTAAAGACCAGAAGCCACATTAGGCCAGACCAGTGGTAAATACAACGCAGGCTGCTCTGTTATCTCCCCAGCGTGACGTCATGCAATGCATTGTGGGGGGAAAATGAAACACTGTAAAAGTGTGCCTAATTTTGGTATTATATTCAATTTTGCGATATCCAACACCATCAAAAACAATGGATAACAGTTCAAATATTTACTACCAACAAGCAAATTGCACAAATTCGTTGCAAAATTAAACCTGCAACATGGACTTTAACCCCTAGATGCTCCAGAGGCTTGCAACCTCTGACATACTGTATATAGCAATTGTAAGTCACTTTGGAGAAAACCATCAGCTAAATGTTATGTAATAAAAGTAATAATTTGGACATTAGAGTCATTAGAGAGGAGATGGCATGTCAACCTGGAAAACAAAGGAGGAATATATAAAGGGGTCCCTCCATCCTCTTTTCCCTAAAATACCTCTCTTTTCTTGACTGTTTCAGACATTGAAATATATCTCCCAGCTTGTTAAGGATGTGTACAGTATACAGAAAGCCTAAAAAACCCAAAGGATTTACACTTGAGAATCAAAGTCCTGGGACAACAGTGTATGTCCTTACCAATGCACGGGGACATACAACTGTAGGACCTTGAGGGACAGTTACATTTGGTAAAAAGGTAAAATATAAATCAAAAGCCTTACAACCCAGCACTTAGTTCTTGTCATCATTACCACAATGATAATGACTAATAATATATTATATGGTTTCTTACATGTTTGTTGTCGAAGCATAATGCATGTCTTCCACTCGGTTTTACTACACATGGTTATTTGCCTGGAACACACTTGGTTTTCATTGTAAAAGGTTTTTTTTCCATTACCTGGGGCATGAGTTTTCCCACTTGTTGAGTTATGGGCTCATTTAACACCACCTCCACCTTGCATGCATCCTTCTGACGGGGAATTTGGAACTGCAGGTCACTGTCCTGGAGGTAGGATGTCTGACCCCGTCTCACTTTTAAACCCTTATTGACTTTTACAAGGGAACCATGTGATGGGCAAGTCAATCCCAGAAGAAAAACTGGAAAAAAGGTCCAGGCCAGTGTTTGACCCTGTGAACCCATCGCTGTCAGTCACAAACAAGCGTCTGTAGGGTCTTCAATGGCTGGATCCAAATCCAAAGTTTTTAGGAACACACTCTGGAGCTGTAAATAAATTAAACAAGTTTAAGTCTGTGGCATATCTTATTTAGAAAATGTCTATTCTGACATTGTCTGTTTGGCCCGGCAGGAAGTGCAAATTAAGCAAATGGACAAAACTAAAAACACCTCAACATTTAAAGAAACCAAATGAGAAAGTGTACAATTTTTGTATTTCATATCAGCAAATAAAGCAGTGTTAATAGATTAGTCATGCTATTGTGTTAACAAATCAACTTAAAAAGCTCAAGCAGAACTTAGAAAAGGACCAAATGTAGTTTCACTGGTGTCAGTTGAACATATGATAATACATGAATATAGACTGTGGACGGTAGATTGTGATAGTAAGTTGTTGTAATCCATTATTTCAATAAAGCTGCACAAATTGATTTTTGACCACTTGACAGATGCCCAAATATCTGCAAATGTAACATTGATGTAGCGTATATCACCTTACAAAGCCAATGGCTAATATGTTAGCATTTGTTTGTCTTTTTGTGTCCACCAAAGAAATATGGTTATTATGCTGCTAGAGTTGTGCTCATAAGTTTACTTTCATAAGTCATGCTTAAGTTGACTAAAAAAGGAATAAAAAAATCATGTTTTGGAAATTGATCTTAATGCCTTAATTAAAAAATGAGGTAAAATCCAACCTTTAAAGACACCAATTTTCTTTGTGAATGAATAATGTATTGTAAATAAATAAATGTTCTTCCTTAAAATACAGGGGGCATAAGTACATACCCCTATGTTAAAATACAAGGGGCATAAGCATACACCCCCCCTATGTTAAAATACAGGGAGCATAAGTACATACCCCTATGTTAAAATACTATATTTCAATTCCAAATATATTCCTCTTTTTAGTCAACTTAAGCATGGGTATGCAAATTTATGAGCACAACTGTAAATGCTCCACTATGTTAATCAGTTGCTAACTTTGTCTGTGGTTTGGTGATAAGCTGTAGTGTAGGGTGAGTTTATTACTGCAAACCTTTTTTATTGCCTGCTACTGCTGGAAACACAGTTTGTGGGCCTAAAACCAAAACAATGAATTAAATATATAAAGCTATATAAAAGCTGTGGGGAACTGCACAATTTGGTGATACCTTTGGTACTGTGGGTTTGTCAAAATGAATATTAGTTACGTTATACATTCTTTTAGGTATATTAGTTCATAGTCATAGTTAATATTTAATCATGATCTACTGCACTGTTCGATCCCTGCACTTTTCACTTTTTCACGTTTGCACTATCATCAATTCAATTCAATTTCAATTCAATTTTATTTATAGTATCAATTCATAACAAGCATTATCTCGAGACACTTTACAGATAGAGCAGTTCTATGGGGCACCGTTTGTAAAGCGGCTCACGCTGAAAATAACAGCAACATTTTGTCACATTTAGCTTTAAATAATGTTTAAAAAACTGGTTTGAAATTTTGAGGGTCACTTTCTTGCACATTTACAACAATATTTGTCAACTTGGAAATATTTTAAATAGTTAAATCCAAATATTTAATATTACACCTAAATGTTAAATCTTAAATCTAAATGCTAAATCTAAATCTAAATGTTAAATCTAAATCTAAATGTTAAATCTAAATCTAAATGTTAAATCTAAATCTAAATATTAAATCTAAATCTAAATGTTAAATCTAAATCTAAATATTAAATCTAAATCTAAATGTTAAATCTAAATCTAAATCTAAATGTTAAACTAAATATTAAATCTAAATCTAAATGTTAAATCTAAATCTAAATCTAAATGTTAAATCTAAATATTAAATCTAAATCTAAATGTTAAATCTAAATATTAAATCTAAATCTAAATGTTAAATCTAAATCTAAATGTTAAATCTAAATCTAAATGTTAAATCTAAATCTAAATGTTAAATCTAAATCTAAATGTTTCGAGTGAAACTAAATATTTAGCTAATATGCAAATGAAATGCCGGTAACCGGAAGTAACAAAATAAAAGCTCAAGGAGGTCAGTGTATGTTTATATTGTCAAATAACGAATAAAAATCATCTCATCCGGGGATATGGACACTTGAACTTGGACACACGTGATAATAACTACCTAAAATAATAAACACAGTTGGAGAAACTGTATTTGAAGAGTACTTTGAGTTTTTAGTGTCACTTTTATGAATGGTGCCGGACTTATGACCTGTAACCACTATAGCCAGCCACCAGGGGGCTCACTTTGACTGGTCTGTCACGTTCGCTTGCAGGTCAGCAAGAGCCCATCTATCCCATAGACCGTTAATATTAATAATATACGGTCTATGATCTATCCCCCGACAAGGCACGGTACTGTCGGCCATGGTCACACTGCGAAACACTGTCCAACGAATCAGCGTTAGCCGAGAACATGGGCAGAGCTGTCCCGCTGGCTCTACAAACTTATTCAACAGTGACAGCAACAGCCTCAGGGGGCCGAGGCCACCTCGGTTAGTATGTTTTCCAAAACACGTAGCTAGCATAGTAGAGATTTGCTACTACCTTGACAACGATCCAATGCTAGCTATGTGTTTTGGAAAACATACTAACCGAGATAGGGTGAGAAGCTCAGTCATCCGAGAGGAGCTCGGAGTTGAGCCGCTGCTCCTTCGCGTCGAAAGGAGCCAGTTGAGGTGGTTCGGGCATCTCGTAAGGATGCCTCCTGGGCGCCTCCCTAGGGAGGTGTTCCAGGCACGTCCAGCTGGGAGGAGGCCTCGGGGAAGACCCAGGACTAGGTGGAGAGATTATATCTCCAACCTGGCCTGGGAACGCCTCGGGATCCCCCAGTCGTAGCTGGTTGATGTGGCTCGGGAAAGGGAAATTTGGGGTCCCCTACTGGAGCAGCTGCCCCCGCGACCCGACTCCGGATAAGCGGATGAAGATGGATGGACTAACCGAGGTGGCCTGCGGCGGCCCTGAGGCTGTTGTTGTCGCTGTTGAATAAGTACAGCCACCGGGACGGCTAAGCCGATGTTCTCGGCTAACGCTGGTTCGTTGGACATTTCGCAGTGTGACCATGGCCGACAGTACCGTGCCTTATCGGGGGCGGGCGGGGATAGATAGGCTCTTGCTGACCTGCAAGCGAACGTGACAGACCAGTCAAAGTGAGCCCCCTGGTGGCTGGCTATAGTGGTTACAGGTCATAAGTCCGGCACCATTCATAAAAGTGACACTAAAAACTCAAAGTACTCTTCAAATACAGTTTCTCCAACTGTGTTTATTATTTTAGGAAGTTATTATCACATGTGTCCAAGTTCAAGTGTCCATATCCCCGGATGAGATGATTTTTATTCGTTATTTGACAATATAAACATACACTGACCTCCTCGAGCTTTTATTTTGTTACTTCCGGTTACCGGCATTTCATTTGCATATTAGCTAAATATTTAGTTTCACTCGAAACATTTAGATTTAGATTTAACATTTAGATTTAGATTTAACATTTAGATTTAGATTTAACATTTAGATTTAGATTTAACATTTAGATTTAGATTTAACATTTAGATTTAATATTTAGATTTAACATTTAGATTTAGATTTAATATTTAGATTTAACATTTAGATTTAGATTTAGATTTAACATTTAGATTTAGATTTAACATTTAGATTTAGATTTAATATTTAGATTTAGATTTAACATTTAGATTTAGATTTAATATTTAGATTTAGATTTAACATTTAGATTTAGATTTAACATTTCGATTTAGATTTAACATTTCGATTTAGATTTAGCATTTAGGTGTAATATTTAATATTTGGATTTAACTATTTAAAATATTTCCAAGTTGACAAATATTGTTGTAAATGTGCAAGAAAGTGACCCTCAAAATTTCAGACCAGTTTTTTAAACAATATTTAAAGCTAAATGTGACAAAATGTTGCTGTTATTTTCAGCATGAGCCGCTTTACAAACGGCGCCCCATAGCAGGTCTAGACCACACTCCAGAATTTACAAGGACCCAACAGTTCTAGTATTTTCCTACAGAGCAAGCAACAGTGCAACAGTGGCGAGGAAAAACTTCCTTTTAGGCAGAAACCTCGATCAGACCCAGGCTCTTGGTAGGCGGTGTCTGACGACCGGTTGGGGTTACAATGATTTGATTTGATTTGATTTATTTTATTTTCACAACAAAAACATTAAGACAGTATTATATGTTTCACAACAAAGATGTGAGGGACGATTGCCGAAAAACCCTCAAGGGGCTTAATAAGTGGCAATCTCCATAGAAACAAACTACATTTAACAATTCAAAAACAATCCATATATTATATTAAAAAAACAAAACAAAAAAAAACAACAACACAAAAACAAAAAAACATTTCTTTGTATAAAATTACATTTAGAGCACAAACCCAAATGGAAAAATCAGAGAACTTAGGAGCAACACTTTGACTCTCTGTTTAAACTGTTCTTTAAAAAGCTCAATTAGTGAAGTGGGGAGACTGTTCCATATCTTTGACCCTCTATACAACACACTAAACTGTGTTTGAGTTGTACGAGAGTAGGGAGGCCTAATAAGACAACTACCACGAGTCGGATACTGATGAAATTCATTATTAAAAGTAAAAATATTACAAAGGTGCTGGGGAAATAACTTTTTTATAGAGCTATAAAGACTCTTCAATGAAGAGAGGCAATAACAGTCACAAAAAATAGTAGTACATAGTAGTTCTTTGTGGTAGTTCATGGCATAGCAGGGCACTGTGCGGCGTTACAAGGCACAGCAGGACGTAGCAGGGCACAGCAGGGCATAGCAGGATGTAGCAGGGCATTGCAGGACGTGTAGCGGGACCATGGCGACAGCTGCAACCATGATTTTGGGGCCTCCCCACAGTGCAGTAGATCATGATTAAATATTAACTATGACTATGAAATATAAGCATAATAACCTATAAACTGACTGATTGAATAAGAAAAATTATGAACTGAAGAACAATCTATTCAAATTGGATTTTGACAATAACCTTCATATTGACAGACTTTTTGACTGATGTAATGTGTTATTACATAAGCAAAGCAGTAACTACATGACATTAGTAGTTTTGGATTGTTTTTTTTGCTTTGTTGTATAAAGGCAATAACCCTCATCATCAATTCTCCATCATAACTGCAAAGTTTCATTTCTGTTAAGAAGCATCCAATGCCAATTAAACATAACTACTTATTAGTAGCAGAAGTTTAAACCCTCCTGCACTAATGTTTTCAACAATATTTATAAGCACACCTCCATATACAGAAATACACCAACACTGTTGGTTGTTTTTGAACATAATCAGCCTCAGGCATGTTCCGCATCTCTGTTGGTAGACGGTGTGACTGCTCTGTGCTCAGCTTGTCAGGAAATATGTTCATTACGAGCAACCTTCCCCCAAGGCAAAACTCTCTAGTAATGACATGATGTTTGTCAGTGGCCTTTGACCTTTATATAGAGTTACCCCCAACATGGGCCTTTCCACTATAGAAGACGTCCTTTCACTGCTGGAGTTGCCATTAAGCCGTATGTCTCCTTTCTTTTCAGTGACCAATAAAGTTGCGTTGTATCTCACCCTAGATCCCACTGAGGATGTGTGGTGTACCTGTTTTGTATCCGGAAACAGGCTTCAGATGTCATCCTGCCACATTCCTTCAACACTTGTCTAGGACATCTTCCCCAGACCTCACACAGAATGCATACTGAACAGAAAAAGCACCTTATAATCAGCCTCTGCATTGGGGGACATGTTATAGCTTGTCCCCGTGAACAATGCCTGTGTTTAGAGGAGCTGGAAAGATCATATTCAAGGAGGTGAGTGCAAAAACAGGATTTCCAATTGTCACATACCCCCATTCACATGCAACAAACAGTTGCCAAATAACACCTCAAGCAGACAGAGAGTAACATTAGCACTAATTTGAGTCATGTTTGTCGCCGACATTAGCTCTGTTTTGGTCTCCACCAACTCATGAGAAACACATCTGTCTCACACTCTTACAAATGTCTTGTTCAGCGTTATGTCAACATAGCTAGCTACCTCTAGCGTTAGATAGTAACTTAAGGGAAAGTTTGCAAATTTTCTGTAAACTTTCTGGGCCACACATGAATATGAATGGCACCAGTCCCAGGCGGTCTGAAGTGACCTGCCGGTAAATCTTGACTGGATGACTCGCTTCCAAAGAGTTGAAAATCAGCAACTTTACTTCTTTAGCGTTTAGCTTAGCACAAAAGTCATCACAACTTGTTGCAAAAAACAAAGATGGTGACACCTGTATCGCCAAAATGTATGCTTCAATAACCAGTCCTCAAACCAATGGGTTCACTATTCTTATAGTCTGTCTATGGTTCAGATGGCAAAATAGTTTTGGCCGTAGACCATGTTTTCATGAATGACAATGAAACATTTCACAAACAGTCAGTGAGACGAAAGAAGTATCTTCTCCTTACCACTCTACATGAGCACATACTACTTAACATGCAGCTTTGTGAGTAATGAGATCTAGAGCAAACCAAAGTCCAACTGCATGCCAGATCTGAGTGTTGATGGTGTTTTAGCAGATATAACACCCTGTCCAGCATTGTGTTGCACTACATGACTGTATCTCACTGATATGAACTGTCAGTGTTGTCTGTCTTGTTTCGAGTCAAATGGCTGGGTGGGAAGGCTGCAGACAAGAGGTGGGAGTGATAGGAAAGGTCCTAATGTTAAACAGCCTGGATCACTCTGAGGGTCCTGTCTCTGTTTGGAATTGATCATTTTCCTGTTTTGGCAGAGCTTCATGTTACAGTTGCTATAAAACATAATGTCAACAAGACATTAACGCCAACAAGCCGTCCTATTGCCTGACAAGGGAGAATGGACTGTATTTCTAGTCTTAGCGACTTATTTTTGTAGTCTTAACGACTACTTAAAGCCCCTTTACATAGTACAGGAACCATTCACACACATTCCCACACCAATTGGTTCAGTTTCTTTCCCAAGGACACTTTGACTAAGGACTGCAAGGCCAGGGATCGAACCACTAACCTTCAGGTGATGGCAGGTGACCATTCGACCACATGAGCCCCAGCCGCCCCTAACTTGTTGGGTACTGTGGATTTTAGTGTGGCTTGTCCACATAGCATTCTGAGATAGGAGAAAAACGGGCTCTGGTTTATTGGCATTTCTTTATACCAATCACAATAGCACTGGACACAATAACAAAATAGCCTCATGTGCTCGTTCAAAATTAATTTTAGTTTTACACAAGAGAAAACTCAGATTCAACAGATTGTCTAGTTAGCTGTCTGGATTTACCCTGCAGAGATCTGAGGAGCAAATAACCATAGTCCTCATAAATAGACTGGAGTTGAATGTCAACACAAAGAAAGCGGAAGTTGAGGGACATCCGGTGGCACAGAAGCAATCCCCTAATTGAATTGCTGTTGATTTAAGATCAATCCTAACCATGTAATGAACTGTTTTCTTTCCTGACATATCATTCTGGAGGAGGCACAGAATCTGAGTGTCAGAGCCAAAAGGAATATTGACAAACTACATTTACATTCCCATAAGCTGATGCTAGTACAAAACTCACTCCCTAATCCAAACCTAAACAGTGTTGCATGGTATGACAATTGCACCACTCTCTCCAGCTCATTCACACTTTCCTAAAGGGGCACTCCACAGTCATTTTATACCTTGTGAGGATTAGCCTACTATAATGTCATCCCTGGCCTTGCAGGAGCCTTCCAAAGTCTGTTCACATCAGCATTTGAGAAAGTGAAACTTCTTCTCATTAATTTCAATGGAATGCCTATTGTTATTGGATTGGTTCACTAAAGCTAAGTAAATCCATGTGAATCTTTTGTGTCAAGTTCAACACACACATTTACACTTTTGACCAAAAACAAACTGTACTACAGTTCTAGCCTTAATGGGAACGGAGAGCTGAGAGGTTAGAAACAGTGTATGATATACAAAAAAAAAATGTCAGAGAATACATGTGCTATTTTCCTTTTGAAAATGTACGTAGTCTTGCTTTAATTCCTAATGATGTCATAAGGGTTATTTCGACTTGGGTTTTTAAACAAAAAGCCAGCATTACCACCTGGAGATGTAAAGTTTTAAATATGGGGGTATTTACCAGACAGGGAAGGTCTATTCAAAAAAATGCAAAGTTGCATTATGTAGGATCCAGTTGACCCATTTATCAGGGACTAATAGTCAGGATACCTCAGCCTCTGCTGCTTAGGTTTTGGCCATTCTATTTAAAATCTGTCTCTTCTGAGTTCCCTTATATGAAAGTGTAATATAAAAAGATACTGGCATACCTCTTTCATTGTTTGTGACAAACTTGGGGGACCAATGAGCTTGTATATGAAAAAAAACATTTCAAGCATGTCTTTCTTCTTCGAATTGAAAACATACCACATACATCATGAATTATATTTGTTATAGCTCATTTTTCTCTGGATACAGTTTTGTTCTAAGATATCGAGATTAAGGATTTGACGTATAGCAGCCAGGGAAAACAAAATATGCTTTCTGTCTGCTTACTCCACACTGCGCAAGCATTAAAAGATAGATCATGAATGTTAAATAGCTCATGTAAGTAACCCTTTTGTAACCTGGTAGAATTTCATCCTGCCTTTCACAAAACACAGCTAGGAATGTGATGTGTCATGTAACAAGTGGCTTTAAATCACAGGAATGTCCGTTACATCCATTCACAGCTTGTTCTTCTTCTAATCTTAATAATGACAGGGTCCTTAGCAGCCGCACATTTTCAGAGAAAGACAAGACATTGGGGAAGAAGAAGGCATTCTGCTGAAAACATGAGAGGATAACATTTGGCTGCTGTCCAGCACAGTCCAGAGGGTAAACAGCGCCAAAATACTCCCTAACTGCCAGAAACAGTGGAGTATGTGATAAATGGGTGAAAGTGCACTTTTAAGCACTGGTGTATTTTACATTCTTGTACCATTACAGAAAGAAGAGCATTTATGAGCAGTTTTAAAATAATCTCCCCTATAAATACTCCATCACTGATGATGATTGAAAACCAGATTTTGTTAAATGTACTGTGTATCAGGCTATGTGTATTCAATATTTAGACTACAGGAGTTTTCCAAGACAACAAGAGGCAGATTTATCATCAAAAATTATAGTTCAGAGGGAATGATAGGAGACAGAGGAAAGAAAAAAAGATAGACATATATACACAAATAAAAGGAGCAAGAAGAAGACAATGACATCCAAGCAAACATCTCATTAAGTTTCTGAATAACAAAATGCCCCAGCAGATATCTCCACATACACATGTAGGCATGTCCTTACCTGATCTGCTAACATCTGGCGCTTTTCTTCTTCCCTACTTGTGTGCTCTCCTCTGCTTTCAACTGCAACTCCCTCATTGACAGAATTCTGCTCCCTCCTCAGTGACAAACTCCACCCACAAAAGAGTGAGATGAGTAGGGAGGGGGACGGAGGGAGGGACAGAGGCTGAGTACGCCTTCCTTCTCTTGCTGCTGCTTCTGCTGCTGTGGGATCAGTAATCGGAGCAGAAAACCCAAAGACAACAGCGGACTCTGAGATCAAAGTCTTGTCCAAAGTGCCTGGTGGTTCAAGGAGCAGCTTTGTCATTATTGGACGGAAAGAGGCAAAGATAAAAGAAATATCAGTGCACTAATGTAAGGAAAACACCAAAGGAGAGAAAAGGGACCTCATGTAGGCTAAAAGGATATCCTGTAAAGCAACAGACAGTCTGAGGGGAAAAAGTAGAGTAGGACCAGAAAACGAAGAAAGACAAAGATTTTGTGAAATCAAATCCAAATCATTGTCTTCAACTTCAACAACAACTGTAGTTACTCGTATTTGATTTTCCTTTTATCTTTTGGAACTTTTAAAGCTAAACTAATCATTATTCTTATCAAATGATTATACTGTTCTGTCAAAGGACAAACCTAGAGAGAATTATCATCAACTCTGCAAGTCCTTTCAGCTCTACTGAGCTGATTTTAGCTTCTTTGCATTAATTTTGCACTTGAAATACAGAAACCATACAATACCCTTTCTCACATCATGACTTTTTTATCCCATAAGAGCTATTCTATTATTACTTTATCCTCAAAATGTTACAACTCTTTTCAAATATTATGACCTTTTCTGAAAGTATTACTAATTACCTTTGGTCAAATTACTTCTATGTTCTTGTAATATTACATTTCTGCCTGTGAAGTTACAACCTTAGTCTCAAAATATCACAACATCTCAAAATATTTTCCTTGTAGTGGCCTTGTGTTGGAAATTAGTATTTAAAAGAACTTTGTGCATCTCTTTGAATGATCGATGATGAAGAAATCGTTCAGACACTTATGAAAAGAACTAACCCGGATCCATCCACTCCTGAAAATTATAGGGCTATTTTCATAATGCCTTTAATAACTGCTATGGGGACTGCACACAACATTTTAGATAAATTGCAATCTGGTTTCCATTCCACTGAAACTGCTTTAGTCAAAATGTCTATATCATGATGTCTGGATCTAAGTGCATATTGTTAACATACAAACGTATTAACTTGGATTTAACTAATGGAATGTACAAACACAAGTAAAACCAATAAATAGAACATATAATGCAATTATATACTGGTCAAAGGCTTAGGCAGTGGGTGGGTCTCTGTGAGCTCCCTGGACGGGTACTCCTCCTAACTCTTGGATAGCAGTTTTTCTTTGAAACTTGGAGTTAGTATATACAATGCAAATAAAAGAGGACCCAACACAGAACCCTGAGTAACACCACAAGACCTTTCATGTGGTGTTCTATGTTGGGTCCTATTTTATTTGCATTGTATATGCTAACCCCAGAATGCTGCTGCTAGGCTGTTGACCAGGTCCAGCAGGACGACTCCCATCACTCTCACTCACATCAATTTTATCCTTGTTACATTGGCTTACTATCAAGATTTAAATTCTTTTTAAGATTCTTGTTTTGTAAATGTAAATGTGCTGTATTTATATATATATATATATCTCTTAACGACTACTCAAAGCGCTTTTACATCATACAGGATTCACCATCATTCACCATTCACACACATTCATACACTGTGGCCGAGGCTGCCGTACAAGGTGCCACCTGCTCAGCAGATAAACACTCACACACATTCACACTCCGATGCGCAGCATCAGGGGTAACTCGGGGTTCAGGGTCTTGCCCAAGGACACTTCAACATGGGACTGCAGGACCAGGGATTGAACCACCAACCTTCCGATTGGCAGGCAACCGCTGTACCACTGAGCCACAGCCGCCCCTACATGTTTTGACATGTAGACCCTAGCATAGGGCCTGCTCCATCCTTGTATCACTTATGACCATGGGTCATCTGACCAGGGCTTACTGGTTGACCTTTGCACTTGACTAAAGACAAAAGATGACGGTGCCTTTAAATTGGTGGCTCCGACATTGTGGAATGCCCTTTCTGTTTTCATATGTTGTGTGGTCTCTGTTGAGACTTTTAAAAAGCATATTTAGCCTTTGTCTCATGTTTTACTATTATGAAGCACTTTGTGACTTTGTTCTAAAGGGGGCTATATTAAATAAACTTATTATTTTCGTTATTGATATTTTAGTTCAATGTTCATGTCTGACGTTTTCTTCAAATCGAAGTGGAGTCTTTCCAGTCAGTGCATTGGCCCGGTGGCTGATTGTTATGGTTAGTGCAGGACTGTGCTATGGTAGAGTGTTTGAAAAGAGAGTAACATTCCTCGGCTTCAGAATGGGGCTGCTTCACTAAGTCCTGACGGCCCCTGTTGTTCCTGCATACCCATTAGTGCACAGACTGTTACAGTAGTCTGCCAGGTGAACATTTCAGTTCAGACAGTATAAGAAGTGAAAATACAAGATCACATCAGAGTGCTTGGAAATCATTTAAACTCAGGATGTTCCGAGGAGTCTGTTTGGGATTTTTTGACATAGCGCTGGTCTTCCTCCTGCTGTGCTCAGTCACAGGCTTGCAGCTGATGGATCACCCCAGAGATGCAGAGGATGACCAGGAGCGCAACAAAGCCATTTTGGAAATGCTTCATATCAATAAAGTGTCTGCGAGCCATCAGGCTAAGCCACATCCGTACATGAGGGGGATCTATCACCGTTTGGGCTCACTGGAGGCCCAAGACTTTGGGAGTTCAGATGGAATGCTGGTGCAAAGTTTTCGTAGTGTTGTTGGTAAGAATTTCAAATGAATTGCCATTTTGTTCTGAATGTGTTAATTTGGCTACTTTAAATTAAACTACTACATAACTATTTTTGAAATCTAACTTATAAAATTATGTTTTACTTGTCCTGTTTAATTGCTTCAAAACAATAAAAGAACAGCTTCAGTATGTAGTTAACCTTGGCAGTGATCCAATGATAATGTCTTTGAGTTGGATTTTGTTTTGGAGCAAAACACCTGCTGTGACTCACAGTTTGGGTTTTAGCCAGATGTGCAGCATGCTTAAATCCTAAAAAGACAGAGTACTGTAGAAAATATTGGCCAGTTGGGGATAGCAAAACAAAGTGTAAACATATTATTGACATATTATCAATATGCTAAAAGCAGCTAAAAAGGTGTACAGTGGGTTTATCCGGGCTTTTTTTACAGAAATCAGCTGCTGTTGGAAATGGCAAAACACCAGCTACGGAGCTGGGGCTTAAAGAGAAAATAAAGTTAGTTTTGAACATTAACGCATGTAAAAATGCTCGAGTAGGAAAGCAAAATATGTTTTGAAAATGAGTATAATAGGTCTCCTTTAAAACAGCTGTTGTTTGATGAGTGGAGACCTGAGAGAAGAATTTAAAAATTGTATTTATTTAAAATTAATCATGATTAAGAAGGTTATACCTGACTTCTTAATGTGCCCCAAATGGGAATAAACACTCTGGAACACCATTCAAAACGGCTATAGAGGGAATCGCTTCCTGCGAGCAAGAAGAGCGACAATGCGGCCATCTTGCTAAAGGTCAAAGTAAGTAACACACTATGGTGCATTCCCACATGTGGGGTCAGGAAATGGTCAAGCCAATCAGAGGCCGCCCTGCAGTCTGCACTGCAAGACGCAGTTTGGAGCATATACCAGGACAGTCACTGATGACATCAATGGATTATCGAGTCTGTGCTGATTTAATTTGCCAAAAGAACAGAAGCAGCTGTACCCAAAACTACGGATTCATTTCACACCCGAAACAATGGATTGTCAGAACCACCAGGAATGACATTTGCAAATGCACTGCAGCCTACAAATTAGGAAGGAAGTCTGGAACATGGACGTTCTGTGATAGTCACAGCGCCCCCCTCCCTACACACACAAGCTCTGCTCAATCACACACACACAGAACACAAAGAACTGCGCTCCCTCTCCCTCCCTCTCTCCCTCTCGCTCTCTCTCTCCCTCTCTCTCTCTCCCTCTCCCTATCCCTCTCTGTTCCGTTAACGTTTAGGGTTTCTTCAGCTTCAGGTTTGTTTTTAACTTCGGTTTGTAGTACTTACATAGTAACCAGTAGATTTCTGGTGAACGTGGGGATTCAGACATGAAAACTCTTGTTCATTACATTTTACTTCATAATTGCAACCGTTGTATTCATTGTTGCAAAACTTGTTCTGTTTATAGTTTGTTTGTTACCATGACATACCATTGATCTGAAGCTCGATGCTGTCATGTAAGTAGTTTTCTAATCAGCAATAAATATAACAATTTCTGATCAACCCATATCAATTGCATGCTTAAAATAACATACCGGTTAAAGCCTCGCCCATTTCAAGACAACCCGACCCACTTCCGGGTTAAATCTGACCACGTCCGGGTTAGGCCCCGCCCAGTCCGAGTACGGATACAGATACAGATAATTCATGTGGTAAACAGATACAGATACAGATACAGATAATGCTGTACTCGCTCATCCCTAGTGGGTGCACTTCTCACAAGTATCTCCCTTTCTAACCCCAATTTCTACAGGGTGCCCCCTAACCGGCTGCGTGACGGCTCCGTGCTCTGCCGTCTGTCAACACCCACCAGGTCCGGATTTGTTTGCGGAATGGCTGCGGCCATGACTGACAGCTGAAGTCACGAAGACTCACAAGATCTTGCAAATTCATGTATAATAGAACCACAAAACCAACAACAGTTTGTTTCCATCCAGAGGAGTAGAGAGGAAACAACTCTGTACTGTGTTTTCAAGGTGTAGTCCAGGGAAATATGATCCGCCGTGAGTACGCTCAATTTTATTTTGAAAATTAACCGGATGTTTTATTTTGTTTCTGAGCTTGACCTCCTGTCCTGCACTACTTGCTGCGGAGCTGTACGGCAAAAATAGGAGCTCTGCGTATCTGCTCCGGAGGGCTGGGGATCGCCGGAGCTGGGACGCAGTCTCTGGAAGTACACACATTGGCTTTAATGGAAACCTAATGACTCCGCCATTCTGGAGCGGATCCGCAGCCGTTACGCTTCCGGTGGAAATTGGGGGTTAGCGTGACGTCAGTGGGCCTTTTAAGCATGTGAACACGGGAAAGCAGCAGGGCCAGAAGGTATCAGTGGGCGGGTCATGAAACAGTGTGCTGACCAACTAGTACTGGTATTCACAATAATTCTCCAATAGCCACTGCATATTGACTCAGTGGTGAGACAGGCATGGCAGAGACTGTTTTACCTCCAATGCGTGAGGAAATTCCAGCGACCCCCTTAAGTACTGAGGAATTTCTAATCCTGCATCAATGAGAGTATTCTGGCAGGGAACATCATTGAGTTATCTCAAGACTCTTTACAGGTAGAGTAGGTCTAGAACACACTCTATAATTTACAAGGACCCAACAGTTCCAATAATTCCCCCAAGAACTTTAGTGCGACAGTGGCGAGGAAAAATGTCCTTTTAGAGCGAAACCTCGAACAGACCTCAAATATTAATAGTTTTATAGTTAAAGAGCAAAAGCACACACAACCCATTGTACTGCTTTCTTAACTTTCCTTTTCTTCGGATGACCCAGGTCCTCCAGGATGGATCTGGTTCAATGTCAGCAGCCTGAGCCCCTCCATGCTGGGTGCAGAGCTGGTTCTGTTCAGGAAAACCCTGCACAACCATCCCATCAGTGTGACTGTCACCCTACACAGTGTCACAGCTTCACAGGGAGCTCTGAAGGAAAGGCCTGCCCTCGAGGAGAGACTGCTGACCCTGGACCAGCGCTCCTCATCTGGATATGATGTGTTTGACGTGTCAGCTGTTCTGTCTGTGAAATCTCTGGAGGTGGTGGGCTTTCAACTGCGCTACACAGACGAGAGTGGGAGTTTGGTCCTTCATGAAGCCCTGACACAGACTCTTTATTGTCTGAACAGAGGCTCCCTAAGAGAACCCTTATTGGTGCTTTACCAGTCACTTTCTCTCCACATCTAACTCTGTGACCATATGTGATCTGTGACCAATAAGGTGGATTTTATGCCAAACCTTTCAACACAAAATTGGCAAGGGGGTGATGATAATATATGCACGGCATGGTTTAAGACACTTTTACAAGGTAACTGTGATTGTTTTTCAACCAGGGGCCTCATTTATAAAACTCTGCGTAGATTCTAATCTGAAAGATTTTGTGCGCCAAAAAGTCGGAATTTTCATACGCAAACACCACATTCTGATTTACAACACCATGTGGCGCACACCTGTACAGACTCTTCTTGTTATAAATATGGACAAGTGTTATCTTATGCGGTCGTGCATGAGCCTCATGCTCCTCCCAAGGCCGTCCCATATTCGTTCTAAAAAGGTCCATATCCATCGATCAATGAATATTCCAGCCTTGTAAAGGAGCCCTTGATGACCAATCCCGAAACGGAAAAATGGGGAAAAAACACGATTCAGTGATTGTGAGATCAAGGTGCTCTTGCCAAATCTATCATGCTGTTGATTGGATGCAATTCACAGGCCATCTGGAACCGTAGGGCTATTTATTTATTGTCAATTATTATTGTAAATTAAGTCCAATAAACCGGTGGTGGATTGGCTTCATATTGGCTCCATCAGGGTAATTAACCCTTGTATGGTGTTCTGGTCTCTGGGACCCGTTTTCAATGTTTGCTTGGCTCATTTTCTGTGAAGAACATAAAATATAACTTATTTTCAATGACTGCACATGCCTGCCCCCATGCCATATGAGGTCTTCAGGTCTATTGAACCCGAGTGTATTTAAATGTAGGTGCCATAAAACTTAACTGTGTCCTCCTCCTAACTGGGCCTGCTGTGTATGTGTGTGTGTGTGTGTGTGTGTGTGTGTGTGTGTGTGTGTGTGTGTGTGTGTGCGTGTGTATGTGTATGCGTGTGTGTGTGTGCGCGTCTGTAATTGAATTTCCTTGTTTTCTCACAAAAAACGAAAATGATCATATAAAATATAAATGTGATCTCACAGGGATAAATTGCAAATATGAACCAAAAATGATGTAATTGGTAATTGAGCTAAAGTGAACTTAAATTGTAATGTCTGTATTGATTTAAAAGCCTAATAACGTGGTGGGTTCACCAGACCCTGGAAACATTGGCTGTGTAACAACAACACAATGAACACCACACAAGGGGTAGGTGGTGCAAGTGTTCTTGCGCTCTGCATCCAGAGTACTTTATCCATGTGATATTTTGTGTTAAAGCACCATCTACAAAGCCTTGGGAGCGTTACGCACCATCACACGCATGGTCAAAGGGTTGCAGAAAACTGGGCACATTTTTACCCATGGAAATTCTTTGTAAATTCCGACTTTTGCGAGGAATGTTGCAACCGCAAATTTCTCTCTGCTTCACCCAACTCTTTCTTGCGTAACAGGTTTTATAAATGAGGCCCTTGGGCCCTATTTTCTTTGTGACTGGTCTAATATTAAGCTAGACTGCTGGTGAAACAAGCTATAAGGTAATGTTAATGGGCAATTGCACACCTTCAATTTACGTCCACTTAAATTATTTGTTTCAGGCTACCACTAAAATGCTGAAATGCATCATAGCAATGTACATGGACTGTATTTATATATCTTTTCTAGTCTTAACGACTACTCAAAGCGCTTTTACATCATACAGGAAGCATTCACCATTCACACACATTCATACACTGTGGCCAATGGGGATTTCGGAGCTGTTCCATGTAAACCAAAAAGGGTCTTACTCTTACTTAGTCTTATTCTGAGCCTGTCAGTAGTAAAAACAGCACTTTTAGTGGACCAAATTGACATTAATTCAATTCAATTCAATTTTATTTATAGTATCAATTCATAACAAGAGTTATATCAAGACACTTTACAGATAGAGTAGGTCTTGACCATACTCCAGAATTTACAAGGACCCAACAGTTCTAGTAGTTTCATCCAGAGCAAGCAACAGTGCGACAGTGGCAAGGAAAAACTCCCCTTTGGGAAGAAACCTCGGACAGACCCAGGCTCTTGGTAGGCAGTGTCTGACAACCGTTGGGGTTAGAATGAAGAGTGGCAATAACAGTCCCAAAAAAATAGTAGTTTGTAGTAGTTCTTTGTAGTAGTTCATGGCATAGCAGGGTACTGTGCAGCATTACAAGGCACAGCAGGACGTAGCTGGGCACCGCAGATCGTGGCAGGGAAGGGAACGTGTAGCGGGACTATGGCGACAGCTGCAACTATGATTTTGGAGCCTCCCTGATCCGAGGAAACATGCTGGGAGAAAAAGAACAAAAGGTGAATGATTCCTCAGAGCTAGGTTAGTAACAAGCATTTCTGGGACATAGATGCACACAAAATAGGAAGATAGAAAGATAGAGGAGAGAGGAGCTCAGTGTGTCGAAGGAAGTCACCCAGCTGTCTAAAACTATTACAGCATAACTAAGAGAGACAGGGTAAAGAGAGGAGCCTGGTCAGGCTAGAACTCTCCCCAACCGGATTGGGCTGTATGCCAAGTCTCCCTTAAGTTTTATTATATTCTTGATTATATGATAGATAGATCTGACAACTATGACGAGAAGCAGCTGGGCCGGGATAGGCGGACGCTGCGACTCCTCACTCCCTAACAATATTCAATTCTATGCCCTAACTATAAGCTTTATCAAAGCATAACCAAGAGAGACAGGGTAAAGAGAGGGGCCTGGTCAGGCTAGAACTCTCCCCAACCGGATCAGGCTGTATGCCAAGTCCCCCCTCACAATAGCACTATAGGATTACATTGCAGCCTGGTGGCTGTTGCACAAAGCAGAATTTATAAATCCAAGATAACCGATAAAGCCAGACTTGACCTAGTCTAATCTGTGCAGCCCGGCTTGGTGCGTTTCAGGGCGGCCAAGCCAGTCTGAGGAGGAGCGACTACGTCGAAGGTTGTAGGATGAAGTGTTTTGGATAGATGCGCGTTCATGGCTTTCCTTAACAGATCACAGATTCGTTCCTACTTTATACAGAGTGAGCAGCATCTTCTTGTGGAAGTATGATAACATACTTCCATATATGTTAACATGCTGTTGGACTGAATGCATTAGGCGAACGTTCCATAAACGTTGCAGCCTAAAAATATAGCCTACGTTTACTGACCACTGCTCTGAATTGAAACATAATCTCATTCAAGGATTAGGCTACTAATCATTTGCACAAAATAACATTTGTATTCTGCCTTAAACGTAAGCAGGAGATAATGTTACTCAGCATATTTACCATGAAGATCAATCTTTTACAATGCTAGAATATGATGCATAAAAATCTCTCTCACTCTGTTTCTCCCTCTCTCTCACGGGCTGAAATATAAATTTCCTTTCTCATATTAACTTCCACTGCTCGCAACTGTTTGTTTTTGCAAATGACATGTGACTCATTGAATGGTTTCAGTTAAGAGCAGTAGTTCATAAATGCATATTTGTAGATTAATCATTCAGACGATCTGCTATAATCTGACACGCTTTTTCTCACGTGTTTTTAAAACGTTTTTATAGAGTTTCCTTCTTTACATACAGTATATGCATAGCTGCTGCGTACAGTATATATGGAAATGTAAAAAAGACACTAAGGAAATTGGACTCTAAAATCTAGAAACTATAAAGATAATTAATTGATAAATATAATGCACACTGTAAACATGAATGTAACAGTATATTCATCAGTTATTTTCCCCCCAGCAAAAATAAAAGGTCAATAGTATTAGTAGTAGTCTAGTTATTGCTTCAGTGAACTAAGACTATAATTAAGGAGGATTGTACAATTAGGATATGTTCTTAAAAATGTAGAATCCTCTCAAATTATAGCCTGAGTTTACTGGACAACACAAATGGCGTGCTAAGAATGACAATTAATTGAATTCTTTATCATTAAAGAATACAAAAAATGAATCAACTAAAATTATTTAAGGTACATTGGTCTACTATAGAAACAGATATGAACATAACTTTATATATTGTGTTGGAATAAAATGTATTCATATCATGTGTGCTCATAAACATTATATTCACTTAGTGCATTATATTAATCATATGTGTTAAATTCATTATATTTTGAGCTAAAGAGCAAAAGCATTACACATAGTCTGCTTGGTTTCAGTGTGATTAGTAGGTTCACTTCTAAATAAGAAGAATGTAGTTCATAAAGTTTACTGTGACCTTATGATAAGTTGTTTTGGTACAATGTGTCCAACCATAGCTCTGCCGAGTGAGTTTAATTCTAAAAAGTAGGGCCAAGGGTGGTTAGGGACACGTCCTGTGTTTGGGTGAAGGTCCTCTCCAGTAGCAGTCTGAGACCTGTTATCTATTGTGCAGGCCGAGCTCTGCTAGACACTAACTTCTGAAGACAAAACACAGCGCACAAACATGTCACGTGGTAGCAACGGAACCCCCCTGTGCACATAAAATCAAGCAGAAAGGGAAAAGAGTTAGACAAACTTAGGGAGCGCTATGGATGCATATTCTCTGTAACCTTGTCTCTGGAATATATATTCTATTGTAATAAACATTCTTTTATCCAACCTACGGACTTGAACCCTTCTTCCTGAAATAATCTAGAAGGGTTGGATTTAAGCCTTACAATTGCCTATAGTAAGAGACATTTAAAAACACGTGGCAACTTTTTCAGCCTTTTCTGTCATAATATATTCATCAAACAACTAACAACAATATGAACAGCACTCTTCATACAGCAAAATAACAGTAGCAATGAATTTCACATTAATAATGATAAAAAAAAACAACTTGTGCCCAACTTTAAGTAATAACAGTACTTAAATGAACAGCAATGCACATGTTGTATTTCAATGCAGGTTGATAATAGGGTAAAACCTGCTGAGTGAACAGAAAAGGCCCCAGGATGACTAAATCCTGGCTCTTAGCCTGGTTAGGACCAGGCTAGCTGTAGGAAATAAATCTCCATGGTAACTTAGGTGCCTCTGCTTTTGTGAAACTGAGTCAAGGCTAAATTGAGCCAGTAACTGGGAAATCCCGGCTTAATCCCTGATCTTGGTTTTGTGAAATAGCCCCCTGGTCTGCAGTTACAGCGTTTTTGCTCAATACTACTAATTATAAGGATTTTTGTTCACATTGGTACTTAGAAACCAATGCATGGGAAAGTAGGGTCCAGGTTGGAAAATAAAACAAAATCTTTTTAACCTTGACATGGTCTTGCAACTGTTACAAACATTAACAAAACGAAACCCAAAGAAATAACCTTTCTTTTGTAATTTTTTTCTGGAGTACTTGTAATGGGCATTTGCCATTAATGTAGCGTAAGGCATGTGTGTATTTCTTTCAGGAAATGCCTTTTCAAGTAACAGTAACAGTGATACATTAACCCATCACTTTTTTCAATATTTGTCACTTTTTTGACGTTTTAAACACTTTATTTTACAGTTGTTTTTTGAACTCATGGTCAATTGGACTCGGACTTGTCTCAGACTCGGCCACTGGCCTTGAAAAATATGGCTTTAGGTCTCAACCGAGTCCAGGTGTCTTTATTATGTTGATGATAATATTGGAGGGAAAGTAAAACACAGTTCAGGTGGGGATATTGTTCGGCATTTTACAAGTTTAGACTGCTAGCTAATGCTACACCAATGTTTGCTAAAGTTAGCGCACCAGCGTTAGCCTAGCTTACTAGGTAAATATTACGGCTGCCCTTTGGAGTTTGCTATATCTGCGTCCACGTTGTGAACATAAGACCTGTGGCGTTAGTGCTCCTTTTGAGCTTCATTTTATTACATGAAATAGGCTTTGCTCTTATGACATGGGTGGGTTTTTGTTAGGTTATAGAAAAACTAACTGGCTATAGTTAGCCCGTTTGTATGCTAGCGGACATTAGCTAATGTTGCTGAGCCAGCTGTCTGTGTGTTTGTGTGTTCCCTAAACAACGTCTTCCTGATGGATTTATTTTAAAATTTTACATTTTGTCTCAAATAAACGAACATATGTTAAATTATACTCTGTTCATAGTTGTAATGTTTTCTGAAAATACATATTAAACACATAGTATTTCCTATTAACCCACGTCCATATAACAGTAGAATACAATATTTTTTAGGGAAGCCATAAACCAACCATAGGGCTACACTCTGTAATACTGCTCACTTCATTTTTACACTACATCTGGACTGAAGCTATGTTGTAATTTAGTTGCTCAAATGTTCAGTACTAGTACCTACTGTAGCAGTAGCAGTTCTAATGCTCAGTACTAGTAGCCTACCTACTGTAGCAGTAGCAGTTTTAATGCTCAGTACTAGTACTGTAGCAGTATCAGTACTAATGCTCAGTACTGGTACCTACTGTAGCAGTTCTAATGCTCAGTACTAGTACCTACTGTAGCAGTAGCAGTTCTAATGCTCAGTTCCCCTTCGAGGGGAACTCAAACTGCGTCGGTTACGAAACTATGGGAATGCCTTTAGGCATGACAGGGCTGAATGCGAATGAAAACTACTCCAATCCTATTGGTCCTAGTGAGAACGGTAGCATGTGACGGCGTAACCGTAGGGGCATATACGCACACCGGCACATAGCTCATTAGCTTTTTTCTATTCAGCAGGCACGTTGGTTGATGTTGTGTTTGAATGATTCCACGTATCCTACTCACCTGGAAGTTGACAGTATGTCCGAGCAGTCAACCAGTTCCGGAGATGTGTGTCTCCCTGCCCGCGTTTCATCACGGTAGGAGACTCTCATGAGCTGTGTGTTGCTTGTCTGGGCTTGTCGCACGCCACAGCGGCTCTCGAGGGGGCTGTTTTTGTCCATTGCGAGGCCCTGCCCGTGCGGGTACCGAGGTCCCGCATGGCCCTCTTTTCCACGGACGGCCAGATCCGCTCTCCCTGTGGCTCGAGCCCCGCGGCCGCTGTGGCGGCTCGGCGGTTTCAGTCATGTGGATCGCAGCGAGGTCTGCTGGAGCTTCCGAGACGGCTGATGCCCCGTCTCGTCCTTCGTCTGCCGGTTCCGACTCCCCTAGTCCCCGTTTGAGGGCCGGCTTCTCGGCTTCTTCTGTTCGGGGACGCTGACCGACATAGCACTCTGGCTCTGTGGAGCTCTGTGCTTGGCAGCGTGGAGGAGGGAGAGGACTTCCGGGTGTCGGGCCGACGTCATCAGAAGAGCGCCGGGGGCGCCGTATTATGATGAGCTGCTGGAAGTGGTGTCGTGGGCTGTAGCAAAACACGGACTGGATTAGCCACAGGCTGTCCGGGTGCTTAACACCGGTGGCAGACTGGCTGTTTGCTTCCTGCAGATCCACTCTGCACCCCCGCAGCAATCCATCCCGTTTTTTTCCGGGCTTACACAATGAGTTGTGTCAGTTTTGGGTTTAGCCTTTCTCCGCCCGGCTTTCTACTCCCCAGCTGCTGGAGTAGAGCAATGTGGCGGGGACGATGCTGCGGGTTGAGGACGCTATGGCGTGTTACCTCTCTTCAGCGGACATCATCTTTCTGCGTTGGGTGACTTCCACGCTGGTGGTTTGGCTCCCGGACTGCGGATCATCGGCGGATTCTTCCTGGCGGCCCGCTAGCACTGTTGTCCCGCCCCAGTGGCGCTTGGGACGCGCTGGCCGCCGCCGAGCCTTCTCCGCTCTGCCAGCCCCGAAGGGTGGCAGTAGGCCGGAGGTTTGGCTCCTGCACTGTGTCACGTCCGATCCGAGGACTGGATTGCTGCCATAGATCGGAGCGACGCGTACTTCCACGTCTCCGTTCGTCCTTCCCACGGGAAGTTCCTGAGGTCGCCTTTGAGGGCGTGGCATACTTCTGTCGGGTTCTTCCCTTGGGCCTAGCACTTTCCCCTCGCACTTTCACCAGGTGTGTGGATGCGGCACTGGCCCCTTTGTGGCTCCAGGGCATCCGGGTCCTGGATTACGTTGACATCCTGGCTCAGTCTCGAGTGTTGGCGGTTCGGCATTGAGATGTCGTCCTCGCTCGTCTTCTTCGTTGGGGCTGAGGCTCAACGAGGTGAAAAGTGTGCTGGCACCCGCCCAAAGGACTGTGTTCTTAGGGGTGGTGTGGGACTTGTTGACGATGCTGGCACATCCGTCTCCGGCTCGTGTCGAGTCCGTTCTGGCGACGGTGTGGAGTGTGAGGCTGGGCCGCGCCATCACAGTGGAACACTTCCAAAGGGTGTTGGGCCTCATGGCGGCTGCTTCCAGCGTGATACCTTCTGGTCTTCTGCACATGAGGGCCCTGCAGTGGTGGCTGAAATCCAAGGGGTTGTCCCCGAGGGGAAACCCGTTCCACCTGATATGGGTTACGCACAAATGTCTTCGTGCCCTATCGGTGTGGAAGAAGCCTTGGTTCCTGTCCCGAGGACCCGCGATGGGGGCGCCCTGTCGCCATGTAATTGTTTCAACGGACGCTTCCCTCACCGGGTAGGGCGCGGTCATGGACGACCGCTCTGCGAGGGGTGTTTGGCAGGACCATCAGTCGTCGTGGCACATCAATTGCCTCGAGATGCTGGCCGTGTTCCGGGCTCTGAGGAGCTTCCTGCCTGCACTCCTGGGTCACCACGTGCTTGTCAGGTCCGACAATACGGCAGTGGTAGCCTATCTGAATCATCAGGGGGGTCTGCGCTTGCTCTCTCTCAGGGCGGTGTTCTCCCCTGGACTTCAGAATCAGGGTGCGGACCTGCTGTCAAGACGGGCTGAGGCCCGGGGAATGGCGGCTCCACCCCGAGGTGGTGGAGTCCTTGTGCGGAAAGTTTGGACCTATAGACATGGACTTGTTGCGTCTCAGGTGACTACGCACTGTCCTCTATGGTTCTCCCTGACGCCCCCGGCCCCGCTAGGGCTGGACGCCGCTAGGGCTGGACGCCATGGTGCGGAAGTGGGATCCAGGGGATCCAGGGGATCCTGGAGGAGGTCCGTCGAGAGGGTATCCACCATCAGGTCCTGGACGGTCCGCCATGGCAAGTCCCTCTGGGGAGGGACCTGCTGTCCCAGGCAGGAGGCCGGGTTCTTCTCCCTTGCCCCGCCCTGTGGCAGCTGTGGGTCTGGCCCCTGAGGGGGCGCAGTACCTAGATGTGGGCCTGACGGCGGAAGCAGTCAAGACTCTACTTGGCTCCAGGGCCCCGTCTACACGGAGGATGTATGGCCTGTATGGGGATGGGGCCTGCGGCTCGCCCTAGGATTCCCACTTGGGATCTGGCAGTGGTTCTCGATGCTTTGGTTGAGGCCCCCTTCGAGCCAATGGAGTCGGCTGAGGTCAAGTACCTGACCCTGAAGATGGCCTTCCCTCTTGCTATCACCTCTCTGAGGAGGGTGGGGGACCTCCAGGCTCTTTCGGTTACTCCCCGGTGCCTGGAGATTGCCCCGGGTGATGTGAGGGCCATCCTGCACCCCGTTCCGGGCTTCATTCCCGTGGTGCAGTCCACTGTTATGGGGCCCACGGTACTGCAGGCATTCCTTCCTCCACCTTATGTGACGGCGGAGGACGGGAGGCTCCGTTTGCTCTGCCCTGTCAGAGCGCTGAGTGTCTTCACTCTGAGGTCCTCCCGGTGGTGGAAGTCAGACCAGTTGCTGGTGTGTTTTGGGTCTCCCAGGGCTCCCTGCTTCCAGACATACTATCGGCGACTGGATCGTTCAGACTATCTCCCTGGCCTATCAAGTGCGCGGTTTGCCTTCACCTATGGCTATACGGGCTCACTCCACGAGAGGCTTGGCGGCCTCTAAAGCTCTCCTCTCGGGAGTGTCTCTCCAGGGGGTTTGTGATGCGGCTGACTGGGCCACTCCTCACACCTTCTTCAGGTTCTATAGTCTGGACCTTCCCTCCGCACCCGGCACCCTGGTGCTCTCCTCCTGGTCGTGCCCACAGGTTGCTTGCACGCTAGGGCAGGCGGGTTTTCGGCACGGGTTAGTGGGTATCTCGAAGGGGAACGTTATGTAACCCTTGTTCCCCGAGATAGGGGAACGAGACACTGCGTCGGTTCGCCGCCCCTCGCCCCGCCTGGTGTGCCTTGCTTCATAGAAAGAGCTAATGAGCTATGTGCCGGTGTGCTTATATGCCCCTACGGTTATGCCGTCACATGCTACCGTTCTCACTAGGACCAATAGGATTGGAGTAGTTTTCATTCGCATTCAGCCCTGTCATGCCTAAAGGCGTTCCCATAGTGTCGTAACCGACGCAGTGTCTCGTGCCCCTATCTCTGGGAACAAGGGCTACATACGTAACCCGAGACGTACTTTTACCTACTGTAGCAGTAGCAGTTATAATGCTCAGTACTATTACCTACTGTAGCAGTAGCGGTTCTAATGCTCAGTACTAGTACCTACTGTAGCAGTAGCAGTTATAATGCTCAGTACTAGTACCTACTGTAGCAGTATTGTCTATGTAGCTATTATGAGATATCACCATATGGGTGTTCTGACACTGTTTTTGCTTTTATATCAACAAATAACCCAAATTGATTGTCTTGATACTGTCATGCATAAGACCTTTTTTTCTGTCCTGGACTCGGTCTTGACTCGGACTCGAACCTCTTGGACTCGGTCTTGACTCGGACTCGAACCTCTTTGGACTCGGTCTTGACTCGGACTCGTCTAGTCCTGGTCTTGGACTTGTCTTGGACTCGACAAAGGTGGTCTTGACTACAGCCCTACAATTAACTCTATTTATAGAAAATTATACCTAATGTTTGAGTTAGAAAAGCTGAAATTAGTTATTATTAATTTTTTTTCAAATACTATAAAGTTGAATAATACACCCCAAAATTAATGAAAGTAGAGATTTGTGTGGAATCAATCATGTTATTTTGGGTAATTACAATTGGGTAGTTAAAAGGATGTATAGGAAATATATAGATGAAATATATATAGATATAGAAAAACAGGTCAATTTGACCCAAGGACAACATTACGGTTAATATTATTATTATCATTCTTTTGAGGAAAAAAACTTAACTGTATCAGATACAGGGGCGGCTGTGGCTCAGTGGTAGAGCGGTTGCCTGCCAATCAGAAGGTTGGTGGTTCAATCCCTGGCTCTGCAGTCCCATGTCGAAGTGTCCTTGGGCAAGACACTGAACCCCAAGTTGCCCCCGATGCTGCGCATCGGAGTGTAAATGTGTGATGATGATCTGATGAGCAGGTGGCACCTTGTACGGCAGCCTCGGCCACAGTGTGTGAATGTGTGTGAATGTTTCCTGTATGATGTAAAAGCGCTTTGAGTAGTCGTTAAGACTAGAAAAGCGCTATATAAATACAGCACATTTACAGATATTTATTTTAGTGACCATCTTTTATTTTGTAGGTGTGTCTGACTTGATTACAATGTTTTGTCAATCATGGGAGCTCATCGCCCTCCAGTGGAAACAGTGAGTTAGTGTAACACAACATTAAACTTATAGCACAACTTTTTCTTGTAATATTATAACTTTGTTTTAATTTTCTTTCAGCAAATAAATCTGTTATTGATATCAATATCTGACGAGATAATCTTAAAGGCATTATCACTTCCCATAAACATTTTCAGTGTAAGAGTTGCTAACTAAAACAATGCAATTTCAAATGATCAAATACATTTTTCTTCATTGACTATGTATGAGTTTAAAGAGTTAGCTCATCGAAATTACAAAAAAACATATATTTTGTCATTAACAGTATTTGTAGTAGTGTACAGCCATGTAAATAGTTTTGTGAATTGATAATATAAACTTTTTTCACATATGTAATGTGTTAAATGTTACACCTTTGTGTATGTATTGTTCACATTCACATACATGGGTTGGCAAATAAAAAATGGGTCATTCGTGTCTAGATACTGTAGTTCGAGCACCACTGGAAGATCCTCCGGATGTCCCTTACTTTCCACTTTCTTTGCTCTCTAAGAAAACATTACCGGAAACTTCTGAGCAATGTTACATGCTGAAAATGGCATGTTTTTAAGAACATTTGGATCAAGCAACAAGGCAGGCCTGCTTCGTTCATTCTGGGAAGAAAAATAATATGTTTAAGGCATTTACTCTATAACTGGGACCTAAAGGGTAGTCTATATCGACACCATTCCCATTCCGGAAATTCAATAGGATATCCTTCCTCTTAGGCCAGATGTTCCACACCTTCCACTTTCTCAGTATTAATCCACCTGAGTTTAGCTCAGCTGTATTTATATAGCGCTTTTCTAGTCTTAACGACTACTCAAAGCGCTTTTACATCATACAGGAAACATTCACCATTCACACACATTCATACACTGTGGCCGAGGCTGCCGTACAAGGTGCCACCTGCTTATCAGATAAACACTCACACACATTCACACTCTCGAGGCACTTTAAGGATAGAGTAGGTCTAGACCACTCTATAATTTATAAAGTATAAAGTCCCAACAATTCTAGTAATTCCCCCAAGAGCAAGCCTAGTGCGATAATTGCTTTTTATTGCTCAGCTATTATTTTTACTCATGTTATAATGTTATGTTATGTTGTATTTTTTGTATTTTTCTGTACAGCACTTTGGTCAACTTTGTTTTTTTTACAGTGCTTAACAAATAAAGTTGGATTGGATTGGACAGTGCGACAGTGGCGAGGAAAAACTCCCTTTTAGGAAGAAACCTGGGACAGACCCAGGCTCTGGGTAGGTGGTGTCTGACGGGGCATAGCTGGACGTAGCAGGATGCAGCGGGGTTCAGCAGGACACAGCAGGGCACTGCAGAACATAGCGGTGACAGCTACAACCATTATCTTGCCACCATCCTAATCCAAGGAAATATGCTGGGGAAAAAACACACAAGGACTCCGGGGGAGTAAACTCCCCAGAACTAGGTTATTAACAGGCATTTCTGGGCGATGGGATGCACACAAATAGAAAGATAAAAGAGAGAGGAGCTCAGTGTGTCAAAGGAATGTCAACAACTAGCAGTCTAGAACTATAACAGCATAACTAAGAAAGACAGGGTGAAGAGAGGGGCCTAATCAGGCTAGAACTCTCCCCAGCCGGATCGGAGAGACTCAAGGAACCACAAGTAGCTCTGAATTCTGGGAGTGTTGTGCTCTAGTGGGGCAAAAAGCTACTACAAGCTCTTCTATATATGTTGGTGCTAGACCATTTAGAGCTTCGTAGGTCAGGAGAAGGAGTTTAAATTCAATCCTGGATTTTAAAGGAAGCCAATGCAGAGAAGCTAATACAGGAGAAATATGATCTCTTTTCTTAGTTCTTGTCAGAACACGCGCTGCAGCATTCTGGATCAGTTGGAGAGTCTTAAGGGACTTATTTGAGCAGAACATCGTAGGTCATCATTTTATATAATTTATGCATGCTTGAATTTTAGCTAACCGACTGGTTTGGTCTGGTTTGATTGATAGATATAATTGTATAATTGATTCATCCGCATAACAAGTTAATTGAGTGTTTCTTAATAATATTGCCAAGAGGAAGCATATATAAAGAGAATAGAATTGGTCCAAGCACTAAGCCTTGTGGTACGCCATGTCTAACTTTAGCGTACTTGGAGGATTTATCATTAACATTAACAAATTGAGATTGATCAGATAAATAGGACTTAAACCACCTTAGTGTGATTCTTTTAATGCCAACTAAATGATCCAGTCTCTGTAACAGGACGGTATGGTCAATAGTATCAAATGCAGCACTAAGATCTTACAAGACAAGTCCTTTGTCTGCAGCAATTAAAAGGTTGTTAATTTTCATCTGTGCCGTCTCTGTGCTATGATGCTTTCTAAATCCAGACTGAAAGTCCTCAAATAAACTGTTGCTATGTAGAAAATCACATAACTGAATAGTGACTACCTTCTCAAGGATCTTGGAGAGAAAGGGAAGGTTAGAAACAGGTCTATAGTTGGCTGAGACCTCAGGGTCAAGGGAGGGTTTTTTCAGGAGAGGTTTTATCACAGCTACTTTAAATGACTGCGGTACATAACCTGTTAATAAAGACATTATCTCTAATTTTATCTCTAATTGTTTTAATTTTATCATTAAAGAAGCCCATGAAGTCATCGATTCATTGGAGTGGCTTCATTTAGACTAACATATTCTTCATGGCCCAGCCATGTTTCATTAAGACAGAATAGATCAATTTGATTATCTGATATCATAGCAGAATTACAATCAGATCAAAAATAGGAGTACCTCAACATTGTGTTTGCGTGACTGCATTATCATCATTTGTATGGCTGTGACAACATTACTGCAGAGACTGACCACAAGCCCCTCATTGCCATATTCAACAAGCCCCTTCAGTGTGCCCTAAAGCATCTGCAGAGCATGTTGTTGGCTTTGCAGAGCTACAAGAGTGGTGTATAGGCCATCAATAATGACAGCATTATGTGTGTAACACATTTTATGAACCTAAAAATAAGGATGTCTACTGGCGGTCGTCAGGACTTGTGCAGGAGAGAAAGACGTTTTAAAATGTCTGAGTGTTCATCTCAGGAATCTACTTTTTTAGCTTCTAACTGAATCTCTGTGGTTTGAGCAAATGAAAAGTAAAAACAGGAAAGTCTGCATTAAACTGGGAAACTAAAAATAAGTTTGTTGTGTATTCTTCCCAGGGCCCTTTGTGCCACCGACAGTAGGGCACAGAGCTCCAGAGAGTTGGGGATATAGCAACGGGCAGCAATGGAACAAAAACACAGACACATCACTGACAATATGATAATAACATTCAAAACACACAAATCACTCTCAGTGGTTTTTGTGACATGAGAAATAGCCTACTTTAAATGATTACGCAGTTCCACACCCAGTTGAGTAGGTGCTCCTAAATGTGACCATGGATACATACCCATTTTTACATTCCCCTAACCTTTAAAAAACTTTAACAACCATGAAACCAATTGTATTAAGTGGCATGTAATCAATGACAAAACGATGTGGCAGAAAAGAAGTTGTATTACGTTTACTATATATATATTTATACAGTCTATATATATTATGAAATATATGTCAGTACTATAGACTATACGAAGTATATCATCATTGTAGTACATAATTTTTTAGTATATTATGTTTACAAGCTCCTGGTTTACTCATACTCCAGTTACAGGAGTATTTTATTATAACTTTTGCACTCCTTTGAATAGTTTCTATTTTTTCCCTTATTTAATTGTAGTTTATTTACCTTGTATCTTTTTCTAATTGAGTCGGTATGCTTATCTTTGCCCCTTTTTTTTTTTTTTTTTTTTTTACTTGACTCAAAGAATCTGCACAATAAATCCTGTGTGCCTGGACTGTTATAAATACAAATCTTGAATCATTCAGGACACAGGAAGTGCCCCATCTTTCCTTTGATACGATTAGTTGCATTTCAAGTCTTTTTTCAGCCAATCATTGACGACCACCAGCAGCAGCGGTACCGCCCCCTGTAGGCGCAATTTGCCCACAAAACAGAGGCTCGGTTTTATTCTGCGGTTTACTGCGTTAAAGCCGGCTTAATATCTACAATGCTACGTGTATGAGCTCGTCCTGAACTCATTTTTCCCCCAACATGCCCCCAGTGTGGGTCTGAAGCGGCGGGAAGAACATTAGAAGCCGACCGAGTGAAATGCATCCTCCTCTCGCTGAACCTGTTCCACCCTCCACCCGCCGCACACAAAGCCTGTGAAGCAGGCCGTGTTTTCCTCACAGACCCCGCGCTGATGATGCTCAAACATGTCGGGGAATCATTACAAAGGCAACGAAGTCAGCTGCTGCATCAAATACTTCATTTTTGGATTCAACATCCTGTTCTGGGTAAGACGGTTTATCGCTTTAGATTCTACGCCGCTCTCGAGTAGCCAACGTCCCGCTAACACAGAACGTTTAGGGAACGTTAGTTTATGGTTCTCTAAAGGCTAGTTCGAACCAAACCAAAAACTAACGTTTAGGGAACGTTCCCTCCGGGTTATAACGTTCCCTAAACGTTAAAAGACCAACCAACTGTTACGTTCTCCTGCGGTTGCACTGTACATTTTTCAAGAAGCCCAACGGCTACCCCAGTAACGCAGAACGTTTAGGGAACGTTAGTTAATGGTTCTGTAAAGTTTAGTTCGAAGCAAACCACAAACTAACGTTTAGGGAACGTTCCCTCCGGGTTATAACGTTCTAAACGTTACGAGAACCAAGCAACTGTAACGTTGTACTGTTGGGTTGTTATCATCATGTCCACTGGCCAAGGCCCAATATTCATCGCATCTTATCATTGTACCGTTGGCATTCAGGCTTTATGTTCAGTCATATCAATGCGTGCATGCATTATTGAGGTTATATTCGTCTAGTAATGTGTAATGTAAAGCTGCTGGGCAGTTCACAGCAGAGAGCTAATCGGCTTTCTGTAGTAATGACTGCTCAGCGCCTCAGCTTACATTCATATGCATGCACTGACAGCGGGACAAAGAGCAATAAATGTGTATCGTATACGTCAGAATATATTTAGACATGACGTAGCCTAATATGTTTTTAGAAGTGATGTCACTCATGTCAAATATAGTGGACAGCAGAATGCTGTTGTTGACTGCACATATATAATCTGAGTGAGCTGGAACAGTTTTACTACACTACTGCATAGGCTGCAACTAACGAGGATTTTCATAGTTGATTAATCTGTGGATTATTCTCTAAAGCTGTTATATAAAATGGTCAAACATGTGGATCACTTTTTCCCAAAGTCCCAAGATGACGTCCTCAAATGTCTTGTTTTGACCACAGCTCAAAGATGTCAGTGTAGTGATAGACCGATTTTTATCGGCCGATATATCAGGCAGATATTTGCGTTTTTTATTTGCTTGACAGATTATGCAACACCAACACTAACAGGGACGTTGTAGAGCGTCCTCTGGTGGACAGACTATGTAACGCCATCACTAACAGGGATGTTGTAGAGCGTCCTCTGGTGGACAGACTATGTAACGCCATCACTAACAGGGATGTTGTAGAGCGTCCTCTGGTGGACAGACTATGTAACGCCATCACTAACAGGGATGTTGTAGAGCGTCCTCTGGTGGACAGACTATGCAACACCAAACCTCATAACATGGTTGACTGTCCGTTAATATTTATTTGTTAAATATTCATTAATCAGAATCATTTATTTGTCATTATAAATGATTCTGATGAATGAGTATTTAAAAAAATATGTGTATATATATATATATATATATATATATATATATATATATATATATATATATATATATATATATATATATATATATATATATATATATATATATATATATATATATTAAAAAATACCAATAGTTTGGGAAATGCCAATTATATGTGATATATCGGTCGGGCCCTAATGAAAACTCTACAACAGAGCTGTGATATCATACTAGGAGAGAACAGTATGAGATACAGAAGGCTTGGCTCAGAGCAGACCCATGCACACTAGAGGATGGATACCCGACCCGAGCCCGACGGGTCGGGCCAGGTTCGGACAGATTTTTAGAAAGGATGCTCGGGTTCGGGTCGGGCTCGGTCACATCAGCGCGATAAGGCATTGAACATTTTGAATATAAAACAGCTTAAAATAAATGTCAAATATTACCCTAACATCCGTCTTCCTGTGTGCTGTGACAACGAAAGACGTGCGTATTAAGCTCCATGTGGCAGCGCAACGATGGAAGATGTTAAAAAGAAGTTGGCCGCAGGAGATTTTAAAACTATTGAAAACGAAGGAAAGTCAGCTGTCCATTGATGCGCTCATCTGTTGACATTTCCCAATGCCTTCCTACAATTGCTTAATAAAAGCGGGCTTTCCACACAAACAAACGTACATGTGTCATTAGTATGAGAAACAAATGCGATTTTAACTGTGTTGGGCTCGGGTCGGGTTCGGTTACTGCTCTGTCGGACGCGGGCCGGGCTCGGACAGAAAAATCCGGCCCGATCCGCACTCTAATGCACACTGATCCCACATCAGTGGCCTCAGAGGAAATGTGTTTGTATGTTTTTATAAATAACAATGTGTCAGACGTCCTGTCAGGTTGCATCGGCCTCTTTCCACTGATTGACATGACTGTGGTGTATTGCAGCTCCTGGGCATGGCCTTAGTCGGAATTGGACTGTGGGCATGGAGTGAGAAGGTAAGAAGAGACAAAGTTATTATTAGTGATTATGCAAAATTGAGATATCATGTTGTAATACAATTTTTTTTATTTAATTCTTTTTAAAAACAAAAATTCTTTTTTTGTTTGATATGTACTTGTGTTTACAAACAATGGATCAAATGACAGCTTTATAGCCTCTTTCAGCACTTTGCTTCGGTTTTATGATCTGCAACTAATTCATTGCCCCGGCAACCTTGTTTCTGTTAACAATTATCTAACAAACATAGTGTAGCATAGGGCTGCGCAATCTAGAGAAAATCAGTTATCACAACGTTCTTGATCAAATACCTCAATGTCGATATTGTATTCCGGGCCTTTCTGGGTGGAGTTTGCATGTTCTCCCTGTGTTTGCGTGGGTTTCCTCCAGGTCCTTCTTCCCGCCATAAAGACATGCATACTGGGTAACTAGGACTACAGTTGAAAATTTGCCGACTGGCTGACACTGGCGCATTTACAGAAATGTTGATTAACCCGTTTGTGCCGGATGCTTCGCGACGACACATCTACCGCCGGTTACTGCGTTGCGCAACTCTGAACCTCCTGCCGGCTGCTGCGTGGCGCAGCATTTTGTATAATGTACTGTAGTTTGCTGAAAATCATGTCAATCAACCAGACATACACGTGCGTTTGTTTATGATTTTTTGAGAGACGAGCGAGAAAATGGCTCCAACAGAGGAGGATTTTGACAGCGAGGGCAGTGACATTGAGGTGGAAAATAGTGAGGAGTTTGGGAGGGAGGATGTGGTAGATGATGATGATGATGAAGTGCTGGATGATCCTTTGCGCCACGCAGCAGCCGGCAGGATGTTCAGAGTTGCGCAACGCAGTAACCGGCGGTAGACGTGGCGGCGCGAAGCATCCGGCACAAACGGGTCCCGTTTGCAACTGCCCTCGCTGTTAACATCCTCCTCAGTCGGGGCCATTTTATCGCTCGTCTCTCAAAAAATCATAAACAAACGCACGTGTATGTCTGGTTGATTGGCATGATTTTCAGCAAACCACAGTACATTTTGGTGGTCACATGGCTTTAAATGGCCAACAAGACCCGCCTCATGTGTATTTGAACCAATGACAGTGCGTTCTCTGCTGCACGCGTCATGAAAAGACTGACGAATACAAAATGCTGCGCCACGCAGCAACCGGCAGGAGGTTCAGAGTTGCGCAACGCAGTAACCGGCGGTAGATGTGTCGTCGCGAAGCATCCGGCACAAACGGGTTAATGTGCAATGTCCTAATCAAATAAATATTATCCTTGTGAATGTGATTAAACAAACACTTAAAACATTGTATTAAGTCTAAAACTGTGTTTACTGTATATTTACTAATGGTCCCTAGGGTGATAGAAATAAAAAAACGCATCCTCATAAACGGGTTTGTGTGATATTGTACAAAAAGTTATAAACTAAAACTAGGAGACCTCCGACTGGTCACGTGACATGGTCTCCAGAGCTCCGTGCCACAGAACGGTAGTTGCTAGTTGTTTAAGCCGCTACAGAGCTTGGTGCCGCCAGCGGTTGAGATTACAGAAGCTGGACTTTATGCAACTGCTGGACACAGTCACCCCCCTAAACGCAGATGTGTTTATCAGTGGCCCTATACCGCCAGTCAGAAGAGGAGCTGAGAGATTCAGCCGGCTGCTGGCTCTAAACAAATGGCTTTCAACTGAATGTATCGTCCATTCTCTGCAGTTCATTGACAATTTTAACATTTTCTGGGAACGCAAACATCTTTTTAAGGCAGATGGACTTTTCCTTAACAAGCCAGGAGTAAAGCTGTTCACCTCTAACCTACTTTACTTTCTACGCTACACATCTGCTCCCTCTGCCAAGGACACGAGACAAGACAAATCAAAACAAAAGGAAGACACAACAAAGTGCGGCAGTGATCCAGCACAGCCCCCACCTGTGCAAAGATTTGTCCATGTGAGACCACAGAGCAGAGACACGAAACCTCCACTCCCCTCTTCACCCGTCCAGCACCCCCCAAACCCCTTTACCAACCCTGAACCCTATGAGGATTCACCCAGTCAGTCAGTATCCACCTTAACACAGATAGTGGCAAAATTTCAATCTTAGTATTACTTGATCTCAGTGCTGCATTTGACACGTTCGACCACGACATATTACTAGACCGATTGGAAAACTGGGTAGGACTTTCTGGCTCAGTATTAAACTGGTTTGAATCCTACTTACAGAATAGGGATTACTTTGTGTCAATAGGTAATTATACATCTGAGCATACAAATATGACGAGCGGAGTTCCCCAAGGCTCTATTCTGGGGCCTCTTCTGTTTAACATCTACATGCTCCCACTGGCCCAGATTATAGAGAACAACAAAATAAGTTACCATAGTTATGCGGACGACACACAAATTTACATAACCTTATCACCAGGGGACTATAGTCCATTACAAAAACTGACTAAGTGCATCGAACAAATTAACGGCTGGATGTGCCAGAACTTTCTGAAATTGAATGAAGGAAAAACTGAGGTGGTTGTTTTTGGAGCAAAAGAGGAACGATTGCAAGTCTGCGCTCAGCTTCAAACAACAATATTAAAAACAACAGACAAAGCCAGAAATCTTGGTGTAGTCATGGACACAGACTTGAATTTTAACAGCCACATTAAGACAATTACAAAGTCAGCCTACTATCACCTTAAGAATATATCAAGGGGTAAAGGACTTATGTGTCAACAGGACTTGGAAAAACTGGTCCATGCCTTCATCTTCAGTAGACTTGACTACTGTAATGGTGTCTTTACAGGTCTCACTAAAAAATCAATCAGACAGCTGCAGCTGATTCAGAACGCTGCTGCCCGAGTCCTCACTAAGACCAGGAGACTGGATCACATCACTCCAGTTCTGAAGTCTTTACACTGGCTTCCTGTGTCTCAAAGAATTGATTTCAAAGTACTTTTGCTAGTTTATAAATCACTCAACGGTTTAGGTCCAAAATACATTTCTGATCTGCTACTACACTATGAACCACCCAGACCGCTCAGGTCATCTGGGACAGGTTTACTTTCTGTCCCCAGAGTCAGAACTAAACAGGGTGAAGCAGCTTTCAGTTTCTATGCTCCTCATATCTGGAATAAACTCCCAGAATCCTGCAGATCCGCTGCTACTCTCAGTTCTTTTAAATCAAGGCTGAAGACTTTTCTTTTTGATGCTGCCTTTCTTAAATGACTGCTCATTTCTTTAAATTTCTTATGCTGCACTGTAACTTTTATTCTTGTGTTTTATGTGTCCTAATGTTTTAACTATCTATTCATGTGTTTTATTGGTTTTAACTGATTTTATGTAAAGCACTTTGAATTGCCTTGTTGCTGAAATGTGCTATACAAATAAAGCTGTCTTGCCTTGCCTTGCCTTACGGTTAACTCTCCTGTTGCCCTCAGGTCAAATTTTACCCCTTTAAAAAATGTCTTTATCTGAAATATTAATTTTTTTAACCAAATTACCACAAAAAAAGAGTGTATTCCTTACAACACTCTTTGCAAATACAACTGATCACTTTCATTCCTGTGATCTTAACTATTAGTCAAAATAATTCATTTTCTTTTTTAACTCAAATATCCGATACAATTCTATATAAATGAGTTATTGACCATGGAAGTAGTATAAAACTAGTGGTAGTAAGGTGGTGTTAGTGAAAACTAAAAAATATCAAATTTATGTCCGTTTTTTAACCTGGGAGGACAACACAAGAGTTAAGTTTAGGCCAGAAAAAGTAAGTGTTATGCAACAAAAGTTAAGTTTAGGTACCAAGAACCACAAGTTAAGTTTAGGAAAAGATGGTGGTTTGAAAACACCCCTTTCCTGGGTTGAAAGTCTTATGTTTTCCCTGGGAAGTGAACTCCGCTCCCCGGCTTGAAAGTATGTTGACGCCCACCCTTCCTCCCCGACCACCTTATGCAGCAGAAGTCAATGTAGTGCACACAGCAAAAAATCAACCAAATTACCAGATTAACTCTAACTCTGAAGCATTACAGACATATGGTTCATGAGGCTGAATAAGAAATCTATCCAAAATATCTCACTGAATCAGTTCATATTCCAGGTGTCTTGTGTAGTATTCTAGTCACAAATAGGTTTAAAAATGTAATTACTCAAAGTGCACCCTATCAAAGGCAAAACCCTCGTTGTGTTCTGCAGCAGCATTATTTCTCCTCTGAGGGGACTCGAGTTCCATCCTGTTTGTGTGTCACTGCGACCCTTTTTACGTGTTCTGCCCTGAAAGAGACGCAGCTTCCTGGCTCACAGTGTGTGTTGTCCTCTGTCTCTCCCCTCCAGGGAGTCCTGTCCAACATCTCGTCCATCACAGACCTGGGGGGCCTGGACCCAGTCTGGCTCTTCATGGTGGTCGGGGGGGTCATGTTCATTCTGGGCTTTGCAGGATGCATTGGTGCACTGCGGGAGAACACGTTTCTACTAAAGTTTGTATGTTCCATGTAAAGGCCTCCAATTTGCACACGGCAGTGATGAATGATCATTGTCATCATGTTCTGTCTTCTTGCTGTAGTTCTCTGTGTTCCTAGGAATCATCTTTTTCTTGGAGCTGACGACGGGAGTCCTGGCGTTTGTCTTTAAGGACTGGATTAAAGACCAGCTCAACCTGTTCATCAACAATAACATCCGGGCGTACCGCGACGACATAGATCTCCAGAACCTCATTGACTTCACTCAGGAATACGTACGTCGAAAAAAGAAAAAAACAGCATGTGCATTTACAGTTGAACACCAATCTTCATTCTTGACCTTGGAAATGATATTCACACAAATTCCACTCACTAGCTTTATCCAAAGCTTTTCAGCCATTTTTCAGTCTTCTTCAGCGTATGGAGTTTGCAAATGGCTGAAAAGGAAATCAATACTCATCAAGTGGACCTTTTAATTAAAATGTATTTTAATAGTTAATTTGCAGTTCACAGATTTCATAATTGAAACGACAGCATGAAATACTAAATTCAAGTCAAAACACGTAGTGGCAAATAATTACAAAAGGCTGCCCCTGGCTGCTTAAACACACGCTGTCTGATTGGGGCTTCTACTCCATACTTCTTTAGTAAAGTCCTTTTATTTGTGTCTCTGTGATGTAACAATACACTCAACTCAACAAGGTTTCTGGATCTTAAAGGTTTAAAGGTAAATGGTTAAAAATGTCACTAAGTGAGGTTTTTTAACATTAATATGAGTTCCCCCAGCCTGTCTATGGCCCCCCCTATGGCAAGAAATGGTGATGGGTGTAAACCAAGCCCTGGGTATCCTTCTCTGCCTTTGAGTAAATGAAAGCTCAGATGCGCCGATCTGGAATTTTACCTCTTATGAGGTCATAAGGGGAAAGGTTATACCTCCCCTTTCTCTGCTTTTCCCGCCCAGGGAATTTGGCCCCCCCATGAGAGAGAGACATCATGGCCTTCAAACAAGCAAAGTGGCAGTTGGTCAAGGCCACACCCCCAGCCTCCACTTTGCCCCCCCCCCTCCTCCTCAATAGCTATTGACTGAGAAATGGCACATACTAAGAAACGCTCATTGTGAGACTGGCTCTAGTGGCTGGAATTCTGCACCAAGGCTGAATTTTGGGAAAGAGACTTCAGATACAGTATTAGGGACCACTAAGGTCTATATAAAAGAGACTTCAGATACAGTATTAGGGACCACTAAGGTCTATATAAAAGAGACTTCAGATACAGTATTAGAGGACCACTAAGGTCTATATAAAAGAGACTTCAGATACAGTATTAGGGGACCACTAAGGTCTATATAAAAGAGACTTCAGATACAGTATTAGGGACCACTAAGGTCTATATAAAAGAGACTTCAGATACAGTATTAGGGACCACTAAGGTCTATATAAAAGAGACTTCAGATACAGTATTAGAGGACCACTAAGGTCTATATAAAAGAGACTTCAGATACAGTATTAGGGACCACTAAGGTCTATATAAAAGAGACTTCAGATACAGTATTAATTATATATATATATATATATATATATATATATATATATATATATATATATATATATATATATATATATATATATTAGAAGTATAAGTGTATTTTATCTTAAATTGAAAAACATAACTAATAATTTTTAAAACAAATCCAACATTCAGATAACTAAATAAATAAAAAAAAATCTTCAAATAAATAAACGCTTCGTTGTAACCTTGGTTTTCTGAGCTGTAGGCCGCTCGGAGACAGGGTCGTCATTCCACGCCAGCACAGGTGCTTTATATATATATATGGAACAGACTCTGGAAGTTCCAGTCATAGCATAGTTTTGCAGTCATAGCATCATGATAAATGAGGATTCACAGAAGATTTTTTCTGTTGCCAAAATAAGGTAAATGTGATAGGTGTTGCACTTGAAAACCCACAAGCTGTCATGATTGGATAAAGTAAAGGGAACCAATCAGGTCCACTTGTGGTGGGTCTGAAGCTGAAATCTGGAACTCTAACAATAGAACCTTCCACATTTGTGTCCTCTCCGTGTGACTTCAGTGGGAGTGCTGTGGTGCGTTTGGGGCAGACGACTGGAACCTGAACATCTATTTTAACTGTACTGATGGGAATCCCAGTCGGGAAAAGTGTGGAGTTCCCTTCTCCTGCTGCACCAAGGACCCAGCGGTAGGAGTCCCTTACCGCATGCATGTTCACATTTACAGAGTTCTCCATGCACATGTGCTCCAGGGCCAGAAGAACGGGCTCAGGGAACACTGTCAAACCTGAGGTAGCACAATGCCTGGCTAATTCGGACTTTGCCTTTTTTCCCAATGTAACCCATTGTTAAAGCCCATGTTGCAGGTTAACCACCACTGTTGATTATTGGGTACAAAAAGCACTCAAGGTATGTATATCATTTTTAAAAATGTCTCCAAATAGTGTTAAAGGTTAGTTTTTGGTCATTTTTGGTGTTCGCGGGTTTATGAAGTCAATTCGGCGATGGCGTCACAATGGGGAGCGAAGTCTCAGCCTAGCACTAGAACTACGGCAACTGACTGGGATGTGGAAGAGAAGGAAAGGCCAGCAGCCGAATAATTACCAACCTACCAGACGTGAGAGGGCAAATGAGGAATTGTCAAGATTGTGGGGAAGTCTCCTTCATGTATCTCCTTATTTTAGCAACGCAGCAGTGCATACAATGACTTTACTTTTTATTGTCAGTGAATAGCATCGAGTGAACGTCAACGTTTTCTTTCTATCTAGTGACAGTGATCATGTCGTTAGTTCAGATAAGTACTGGTACACTTATCTAGATATAGTAATAGAAAGCATCCCAGAGTGTTATTTCTAAGTGTTTACCTCTTCCTCCGGTGAAAACGTGTCGCTGTTTGGCCGGTGCTTGTGTGTGTGGCGGCGAAGCTGCGGTGGAGATTGGGTGGTGTAGGGGAGTGATCTGCCGGTCGGGGAGCTCGCCCCGCGATCAGCTGATCTGAAGATGTCTAAATCCGTTGACATTTCAGGCAGGATCATGGTCCTCCCTAACCAGCACGCACCAGTATTGTAATTGTTTATATTTACTTTACCATTCCTTTAGACTGAGTCATATGAAAGGCTCCTTATCCCTAAACAAGAAGTTCACTGCATACAGACAGGCTGTAAAAACATCTTATGACAGTATCAAGACAATCATTATGGGCCGTTATAGCCATTCCCCTTAATGTCATATAATCTAAAGAACACAGAATAAGATATGGTGATACCTCATAATAGCAGTGTTAGAAACGATACAAACACCAATCCACTACTGTTACCACTGCTACAGTAGGTACTAGTACTGCGCATTTGAGCAACTCTATGACAATATAGCTTTACTCCAGATGTAGTGTAGGAAAGAAGTGAGAAGTGGCCAGTATTACAGTGTACCCCTATGGTTGGTTTATGCCTTCCCTAAACCATATTGAATTATATTGTTGTTAGGAAGTGGGTTAATAGGAAAGACATGTATTTTCAGAAAACATTAACATTAACATTACACAAGTTTGGTTAAACAACAATGAACAGAGTGTAATTTAACATATGTTTTATTTATTTGAGAACAAAGCGCATCATTTTAAAATAAATCCATATGGAAGTTTTTAAGGAAGGAGCAGGTTGGAGCAAAATCAATATTTTACAGATTACGATTAGCTGAGAACTCCATAAAACATTTTCACAGTATAGTCAACAGTACACGTATTTGTACACTGTTGTATCCTTGAAAATTTTTTTTTAAAGCTTGTCCGAGTCCGTTGTCTGATGTAGCTCGGCTTCCACACCAACTTGTGGTAGGACGCGTCCCTCCAGGCCGCGCACACTCGGGCTACTCTTCATTTAACTTAACGTCATAAATGAAAATAATGTCCAGGATCTCCGGGAAAAGAAACAATATGCATGTCTCCATTTCAAATATCACTGCAGGTTGATTGTGGGCGACAACGCTGTCGTGGTTAGCTTACCAAAACTCTACTGCCGAAGTTGCTGGCTTGCTACGCGACGTTAGCTATATCCGCTAGCATCCGTACAGGCTAACTATAGCCAGTTAGCTTTGTGTGTAACGTAACAAAACCCCAACATCTCGTAGGAGCGAAGCTTACTATTTCATTCAATACAATTATGGTACAAAAGGTGCACTAATGCCACATGTATGATGTTGACAACATGAACGCATATATAGGCAACACCACAGGCAGTCGTAATATTTACCTAGCAGGCTAGGCTAACGCTGTTGTGCTAACGTCCGGCGCCGTATCGTTAGCTAGCGGTCTAAACTTGTGAAAAGCCGAACAACATCCCCGTCTAAGCTGTGTTTCACTTTCCCTCCATAGACCATAGACTGTTAATATTAAAAGACCAGAAGCCACATTAGGCCAGACCAGTGGTAAATATAACGCAGGCTGCTCTGTTTGCTCCCCAACGTGACGTCATGCAATGCATTGTGGAACATGGACTTTAAATGCAGATATAGTGAGCATGTTGACATCAGAAACACTGCTGTGGGTCACGGTCTTCTGTAGACCTGGGCCCTATTTTAACAATCTTAAAGCGCCCGGCACAGGTGCATTTAGGGCATTTTTTAATCCACTTTTGCTAGTTTAATGGTGGAAAAAAGGGTCCGTGTGCCAGGTGCACGGTCCTAAAGGGTTGTACTTAGTGTTTTTATTAATCAGAGGTGTGTTCTGGGCGTAAAATGCAATCAACCAATCAGAAGTCCTCTCTCATTCTCTTTAACAGCCAGGCACGTTTGGACCTTGGCGCATTGCTTTTATGATTGCGTTATTGCACCGTCATATTTTTATTTGTAATCTTCCGTGTGTGTGTGTGTGTGTGTGTGTGTGTGTGTGTGTGTGTGTGTGTGTGTGTGTGACAAGCATAGTTTGAGCGTGCTGTGCATGAGCCTAGGCTTATTTCACTAATGCTTTGTTAAAATAACAATGAAATTGACTTTAGACCAGGTTTTTGTTGGTTAATGACGCAATCACTTTCAGCTGCCGTAAGATAGCAATACGTCCAGAATTCACCTAAACTCACCTCCCTGTAAGACCAGCATGCCCATGAGCGCACAGACGGGCCCAGGTGGATTTGCTATTTAAATGACGTGACGTGACATTTACCTCTGAGTCGGTCTTAAACTAGCCAAGACACTTGTGTCGGGCTTTACGCTGCGATTTGCTGGGTGCAAGATAGGGCTCTGAGTCTTGTTCAACTGCTTACATCATTACGCTGATTTTTAATAAGGTATTCTTTCTGTCTCTAGGAGGATGTAATAAACACTCAGTGTGGATACGACATTCGAGCCAAGCCAGTAAGTAACATTTGATTTTTAACATTCAGCCATTTTGGACAACTTGCTCTTTTTGCGGTCTTTTCCAAAGTCTGGTTAAAAGATGCAAATAAAAGACTATGATATGATTGTTGCAAGTAGGGCTGGGCAATGTGGAGAAAATCAAATATCACGATAGTTTCAGCCAAATACCTCCTATGGATACCAAAACGATATTGTAGTGTTGACTATATGGGCGGCTGTGGCTCAGTGGTAGAGCGGTTGCCTGCCAATCGGAAGGTTGGTGGTTCAATCCCCGGCCCTGCAGTCCCATGTCGAAGTGTCCTTGGGCAAGACACTGAACCCCGAGTTGCCCCCGATGCTGTGTCATCGGAGTGTGAATGTGTGTGCATGTTTATCTGATGAGCAGATGGCACCTTGTACGGCAGCCTCGGCCACAGTGTATGAATGTGTGTGAATGGTGAATGTTTCCTGTACTATGTAAAAGCGCTTTGAGTAGTCGTTCAGACTAGAAAAGCGCTATATAAATACAGCACATTTACATTTACATTTATTGGTGCTTTGACAAAATATTTACACAATGAGATTTTTGATAAATACTCCTCAGTAATGTGGATATAATGACTAAGTGTGTAAAGGCAAATAATATATAACAGTTATAACAGTCTGGTAAGTGAAGTCTGAAAATTACGTCACTTTATTGTAATGCAGCCTTTAAAAGCTGGAGAAGACACCACTTATGCCAGATAGCAATATCTAGTTCCATATCACGATATCGATATGATATCGATATATTGCCCAGCTCTATTTGGAAGGCAGTTTATTTATTTATTTATTTATTTATTTTTTTAAACACTGGGTAGGCTTCCGGTCTTTGTGCTAAACTAGGACACATCATGGAGCTATGTCTGCATTGGATGCACAGAAATGAAAGTGGTATCTTTTTATTTGACTATTTTTCCAGTCACTGTTCTTTTTTCATGTTTTTATTTAGACTGAATGAGTTTCCATTGCCTTTTTTTAATCTATGTTTTGAGTACATTGAGTACAGTTTATTTTAAACTACTAATTTCATTCTATTTTAGCATTATTATTTTAGTTTATTGAATTAGTTCTTATTTAAGCGTTATCTTAGGATATGTATTAAGTGTGTAACGTTTTGATATTAATAGACATCGGTAACATTCAAGCCGTTGCCAAATGAGTTGCTACAAAGCAAATTAAGACTCCGCTCCATACAACTCTCTCTGGATTTCTCAGTATGACTATGTTCAGAAGATTAGGAATGAAGGAATCTTGAGTCAAAACGTAAAGATGATGACAGGAGGTTGTGTTGATCTCCCCCCAGGACTCGGAGCAGAAGGACTACATCAATGTGAAAGGCTGCGTGCCGCAGTTTGAGAAGTGGCTGCAGGATAACCTCACCTTGGTGGCCGGGATCTTTATTGGAGTTGCACTACTGCAGGCCAGACCACATATTTAACCTTCAGAATGTTCCTAAACAAAACCCTAAAAGCATCATTCCATATTCTCTTCTTTAATATAGTCTAATTTAGCCAATATTTTCTTTCATCCACAGATTTTTGGGATTTGTTTGGCCCAAAACTTAGTGAGTGACATCGAAGCTGTGCAGGCGAGCTGGTGAGAAAATTATCTTTACTTCTTATACTTGAGTCCAGTGTCTCACCTGTCCTCATACAAACAGCATTGTTTTTGTGAAGCCCACTTCTCTTGATTTGCACCCATCTGTTCCTACTTTTCCATTTCATGAGGCATTTCAGCTCTTTGTCATAGAGAAATGCTGGCCTATGTTGAAAACGCATGATGGCTATATTCAAGATTGGTAAAGTTCCAATTCAAAGTAATGATTCTTGTCTGTGGCTTTCATCTTTTCAAGAATTAATTTAGTTTGGCTTACAGTAGTTACAATTAGCAGTTCTCTGAATAATGTAAAGTATGTTGGCATTAGCTGTGCTTCCATTCACACGTTTGTACGCACATTTTGAAGTATCACATTAGAAAAGCTTGATGGAAACATCAGGATTCCATAAAACTTCCTTTTGCCTTTGTGAAAAACGAGATGATGTTATAAATAGGATTTGGAAACGCCTTTCCTGGATGAGTTCTGCCACAGCGAAAATGAACTCGCAGGACTGATCAGCTGTTTCCATTGTCTCCGTCTTCCCAGATATATTAATTTGTCTTTGTCGCCGGACAGCATGAAACATGGCCAAAACTAGCTGACTTGAACCAAATTCCTGACGACCTCTCTCCATGTTTCTCTCTCGATGGTCAAAAGCGACTTGTTTTGTTTCCAGTTAGCAACCTCTTCCATCGACCCAGTTGATGGAATCCTGCCTCACTGCAACATTTCAAAGGTTGCTTAAAATTTGCTTAAAGGGTAACTAGCGTCATTTCAGCCTGGACCCAATTTTCCCATGTTTTCATGTCAGTCTTTGACATCGGTCCAGTATTAAGAGAGATTGCTGCAGTCGGCAGCGGCGAAACAAACTAGAATGGTAAGTTAATAGGACAATTCTCCAGCTTGTTTTTACCTTCACAAAAGTGCTTTTTTGGCTGCTGGCAGACTCAGATTAATATTCTATGTGTCTGACAACATTATGGAAAGGATTTCAATGGAAGTTGACCTGTTAAACAGTAAGATCCTTTTTTAAAACATAAAAACTTCCACAAAATTGCCTTTGTTAAATCCACCAGACTCCATATAAATAGACACATTTGGCTTTGTAAAATACACTTTATTCAATGTCTACAGAAACAACATGAAACTATGAAAAGCCATTTTGGGTCGTCTTTCCACTTTTCCAATCATCACAACTCTAGTTTTGGTTGAAATAAATGCATAGTTTACCGATTTTTACATGTGAAAATATGTTGGCTCTATACACGCTAAAAGTATTGCTTTTTTAAATGGAGTCTGGTGGATTAAGCCCTAGCGTCCTTAGAGCGGTTTCTGGTTAAACAAAAAGGTCTCAAAGTGGTTTTAAAGGTCAATCTCTGTAGGGATCCTTTCCATAATGTTGTCAGACACTTAGAATATTAAACTGTCAATGGCAAAACAAGCACTTTAGTGAAGGTAAATACAAGCTGGACAGTTCAATTCAATTTCAATTTTATTTATAGTTTCAATTCATAACAAGAGTTATCTCAAGACACTTTACAGATAGAATAGGTCTAGACCAGGGGTCGGCAACCTTTACCACTCAAAGAGCCATTTGGACCCGTTTCACACAGTAAAGAAAACACTAGGAGTAGGGCTGTAACCTCCCAGTCGACTGGTCGATTTATTGGTTGATACGTTCTGGCTCGACCAAAATTCTGATTGGTCGATTTTTTTGCAGTGTTAATTTCCTCAGGTGGAAGCATACACTGTATATTATTGACGGTCTATGGGTGGAAGCATAGACCGTTATGGTCTATGGCAGGAAAGCACTAATTGCTAATGGGGGTGTTTACAGAGCACCCCTGTTTCACAGGTAACAGTCTGTCTTCAGATCACCCCCTTGTTTTCACCTTTTTTGGATTAGCCCAACCCACTGGGGACAGATTGAAGATAGAACTAGAAAGCCTTTGGTTAGTTGAATATTTATTTAATTGTGAGTGTTTAGTTTCCAGTCAGTCCTCCTCTACCATGTCGAAGACATCGGCAGTGTGGCAGCATTTTACAAAAATAGATAACGGAAAAAAGTTGAATGCTAAGTTTGCAAGCAACAGTTTGCATATCGCAGCTGGACTACAAACATGGCGTATCACCTAAAAACGGTAAGCTAACTTTTCTGCATTAGGTTGCACTGTCTGTTTGGAGTAGGCAGTATGAACTTATCAGAGTTGGCATATTTCATAGTCTAATAATCGTTTTATAACTACCGGCGCACCCACCCGTTCCCCAGACACACCCACACCACACTGGATGCTATGCCTCTATCATCCAAACGCTAAAATAATACCACGGAAGGAATTGTGGACTTTATGTCTCAGGATATGAGGCTGATGCAGCGCTGTCAGAGCCGACAGACGAGTCATTTCAGTGCAAAACAATTTGGTCCAAAACAATTTAATATACTGCAAATAGCCTACAAGGAAGTACTGCAGGACAGTACAGTTAATTAATCTAGCAATTTTTTCCCGCACCACTCCCCCCAGTCGATTTTTAGTCGAAATTTTCACGACTTTAGTTGACCAAGATTTGCTTTGGTTGATTACAGCCCTAACTAGGAGCCACAAAATTCTTTGATTTAAATGAAATAACACTGCATATAACGTTTTTTTGCCTTGGTTCTATGTATAAACAAACTATACTGTGTTACAGTTAAGAAATTAATGAACGACTTCAGAGAAAATTAAATAACATTTCTGCATTTTTAACTCAGAAGAAAAGACGTTGGGTTGACGGTTTAGTAAAATAGGGTTAGACCTGTCAACTGGGCTCGAATGGCAAAACCTCCACAGGGCTGTGGATCCTTCACCCTGAAGAGCTGTGTTCAGCGTGTTCAGGTGCGCTGTCATGTCTACCAAGAAGTGTAGCTTTCCCAGCCACTCTGGCTGTTCCCGCTCAGGAAATGTGAGCCCTTTGCTGCCCAGGAAGGTTTTCACTTCTTCCAGACATGCCGCAAAGCGTTTTTTAGCACCTCGCCTCTGAACAGCCACCGGACTTTGTTGTGCAGCAGGATTACGTGCAGCAGGAATACGTGCTTTCCAGCTCATCCAGTAACAAACGGAACTGACGGTGATTTAAACCTTTTGCCATTATTTTGCTCACAATCTGAAAGACAACATTCATTACTCCTGTGCATTCCGGAGGAAATGTTTGAGCACACAGTGCCTCTTGGTGCAGGATGCAGTGAAAATTCAGCAACTTCCTGTCCAGCGACTTCTGCAGTAAAGCCACAAAGCTGTTGTGAGCTCCTGTCATACTCGGTGCCCCGTCTGTAGCCACTGACACCGGGTGGGGAGTGTTTATTCCTTTTGCTCTTAAACAATTCAAATTCAAGACCGCCTCACAAACTTCCTTTTAGGCAGAAACCTCGCACAGACCCAGGCTCTTGGTAGGCGGTGTCTGACGACCGGTTAGGGTTACAATGAAGAGTGGCAATAACAGTCACAAAAAATAGTAGTTTGTAGTTCTTCTTTGTAGTAGTTCATGGCATAGCAGGGCACTGTGCGGCGTTACAAGGCACAGCAGGACGTAGCAGGGCACAGCAGATCATGGCAGGATGTAACCTGTAAGTTGCCCTGTTAGTACCTTACTGACTGCAGTGGTCTCTCTTAATACTGGACCGATGTCAAAGATTGTTGTTATCAGTCACTTAGACACATAAACATAGGAACCTAGGGTCCAGTTGAAAAAAAAAATGGTAATTGCCCTTTAACAATAAAATGGAAACACGGCTATTGCTTGTTACTAACCTCCCCGAGAGACATCAGAGTCCTTTTCTTAACTCAAACATAACTATATTTCATAATAGGCCAAAAACAATAGTCTACATTATATTTTGTCTCCAAGAAGAATGCTTTATGTAAAGTTCTTAAATAGGTCTGAAAAGTACAGAGGCCCTTGAGTGATTAAAGATATTCTTTTTTTGGTTTTGTGCCCAATAATCATCTTCTTCCTACAAAATCCACATCTTGTGCGTACCAGTTATTATTTTGTTAGCCCAAGATTGATATATCCTGTTTGCTCAAGGTCTCGAGCTTGGGGGGGGATGGGGGTACTAAGCTTTACAATCACAATGCCAAAACTCACCTCATTCTTCCTCCTCCATGCTTCGTCAGGGTGCCCCCTCCTTTCTCCATGCGTCGCCTCCCACCACACTCCAGCAAGAAAGCATCGGCGTACTACTCATGAGCCAGAGAAACACATGCGCTGTGTGTGTGTCTGTAGCCGGTGGGTGTGATGGATCCATTTGGTCGCTGTTGTGTCTTGAGCTTTGCTGTAGTTGGGTAGCTGATCTCTGTTTAGTGTTGTGTTGTGTTCCATTTCAGGTCTGAGTCTGTAAACTTGGAGCTGCTAGGTATTTATTCAACCCTTACAGTGTTCTACGGGGCAAAAGTGAGCCGCTGGAGTCAGTTTTTAACCCGTCTTGTCCTTCCGGGTCAAAAACGAACACAAATTTGACATTTTTGTCCCCTTTTCAGACTTTTTTTTTTAGGTTTTCACTAACACCACCTTACTACCACTAGTTTTACAGTGCATTTTGGAATTCATGGTCAATAACCCTCATTTATATAGAATTACACCTAATATAATATTTGAGATAAAAAAGCAGAAATTATGAATTATTTCGACTAATAGTTAAGATCAGAGGAATAAAAGTGATCAGTTGTATTTGCAAAGAGCGTTGTATGGAATCCAATCGATTTTTTTGTGGTAATTTGGGTAAAAATAATCTCATATTTCAGATATAGACATTTTTAAAGGGGTCAAATTTGACCCGAGGTCAACAGGAGGGTTAATTGTATCAATTAATGAATTGATCAATTTAAACGGACATGTAACATTCCCACTTACTGAAAAGCATGGTCTCCACCGTGGTGACCCCATGATGCACTGATGGGTATAACTACACAAAATCAACCAATATAGTTATCAGAAAAATATCAACAACCCCACCTTCCACCTTCTGTATCAAACATAACCGCCTTCCTCTCCATAACTAATCAATAATTAACTAATCACATACAGGGCTCAACACTGACTTTTTAAATTGGTTGCAGACTCGGCAACCGGGCATCAACTTTTGGTTGCCGACATTGGTAATACGGTTGGCTTGTTTTAAACTTATGCAAATATACCACATATTTTAATAATGAAGGAATGGCTTGTGATATAATTTCCTATCTCTCTCAAATAGGGGTGAATTTAAATGATTAAAAATGTAATAACTTTTAACAATAATGACTTTGGTAAATTGCTGTTAAAAAAACAAAACAGATGAGTAAAGTGTGTTTTACAATAACTCTCTCTCTCATGGGTGGGCCAAATTCTCTGGGTGGGCAAGGCAGAGAAAGGAGAGGTAACCTTGCCCCTTATGACCTCATAAGGCCATCTGAGCTTTCATGTTCTCTGTCAGCATTTTAACCCTGTTTAATCCAGTTGCTACTGTAGCTAACGGTACGCTACCGTTACCTGCAGCGTAACGTGTTCTTAGTGTTTACTACGAGACATTCAGCGATGTTCCTGTTGCCCCTGACCTGGGCACCGCAGCTCAAAGGCTGTGTTGTGCCTAAACGTGGTGTTGAAATTTTATAGAGACAAATAAAGTATAGACTCTTTTTTTAAAATAAAATAAAGTTTTAGACTATTTTTTTTTTAAAATAAGATTTTCCAGTTTCGTAAGTTTTGATTTTTTTATATATATATATATATATATATATATATATATATATATATATATATATATGGCATTGATCACTTTGGGGCAGGGGATACATTTTGTCCCCACACAGGGATAAAAATGAATTCGGCAGAGGCTGGGATTTGTAGACCAGAAAGGGGGAAATAATTTTTAACACTTACATTTTTAACCTGGACTATGTCTTTGTGTCTAAGTGACTGATAGGAACAACCATCTCTAACATCGGTCCAGTATTAAGCGAGATCTCTGCAGTAGGCAGCGGGGGAAACAAGCTACAATGGAAGTTAATGGGATAATTGTCCAGCTTGTATTTACCTTCACAAAGTGCTTGTTTTGCCGTTGACAGACTCAGATTAATATTCTAAATGTCTGACCATATTATGGAAAGGATTTCTAAGGAGGTTGGCCTTTCTGTTAAAGAGTAAGATTATTTTTTTAAACATAAAAACATCTGCGAAATTGCAATCGCTAAACCCACCAGGATCCATGTAAATTATCAGTAATTTTAGCATCGTAAAATACACTTCATTCAAAGTTGGCAGAAACAAAATAAAACTATGAAAATACGTTTTGGGTCGTCTTTCCACTTTTCCAACCATCACAACTCTAGTTTTGGTTGAAATAAAAACATAGTTTACTGATTTACATATAAAAGAAATGTTGGCTCTGTACACTAAAAGTATTTTTTTTTTTTTTTTAAATGGAGTCTGGTCGGTTTACTGCTAGCGACCTCAGAGCTGTTTCTGGTTAAACAGAAAGGTCTTAAAGAGGTTTTAAAGGTCTAACTCTGTAGGGATCCTTTCCATAATCTTGTCAGACACTTAGAATATTAATCTGAGTCTTTAAGCGGAAAAACAAGCATTTTGTGAAGGTAAATACAAGCTGGACAATTGTCCTATTAACTTCCATTGTAGCTTGTTTCCCCGCTGCCGACTGCAGAGATCTCTTATACTGGACCGATGTCAAAGATTGAAGATTTATCTGGATGTCCAGAACTGTAAAGAAGCAAACTTGAGACCAGACAAAAAGATATTCATTTGGTGAAATATCAACATGAAGATGCAGCTACCAGGTTTATTTACTAGAACACTGTTTGATCTACTGCTAGAAACATTGGCATTGTTGCTAAGGTGGCACCATTTAATCCAGTCTCTGAGGTCCGGAGTAGTAAATTCTGAACCGGCCAACATGGAACACGCAGACAAAGATCCTTCTTTTCAAATACACAATTATTCTTTCCAAACTCTAAACTCAAACAGACAAAGCAGGACACTTTGGTGCATAGAATGGATAATTCCAGTAAATTTCTAGCTGATCTGTAAACAGAAGAAATTCTTAAGAACACATTTACAAAAATCTAGACCTTTGGGAATTTAACCCTCCTGTTGTCTTCGGGTCAACTTTGACCCCTTTCCAAAAAGTTTTTATATCAGAATGTTTTTGTTTTTTTCAAACAAATTTTCCCAAAAAGTAACGTGGATGGTTCCCGACAACACTCCTCACAAGTTAAATGAATAATCAGTACTTACTACTTTCATTGAATTTGTGTTTTTTGTCAATTTTATAGCATTTGGAGAAAAAATAATTGGTAAAAGAACTTTAAAAGTGTAAAAAAAAAGAGATAAATGTCAAAAGTGACTAAAATGTGAAAAAATGTCAAAAGTGACCAATGTAAAAATAAAAACTTTAAAAATTTGGGGGGGAAACACAAGAGTCAAAAAAGAACCTTGATAAAAGGGTTTTCATTTTAAATTTCCAGGTTGGCAGGAAGACGACACGAGGGTTAAGTTAGTGAAAAGCTATTCTAACACGTGTCTTCGGAGCCTGTAGGTCAGACAACTGAGAAATGACTTCCATGTTGATGCTTCTCCTACATGTAGAGTGGGGCTGGTCCGCATTCATAAGTCACTTGTACAACAACCCCGTCTTCCTTCCTGACCTTTCCTTCCACTGTCACGTTGTCCAACTAAAGAGATTTTTCTTTGTCTTTTGTCAGCCTGTAACCCTAAGTCTTCTCTCTCCATCCTTTAGTCTAGACCGTTGGTCCTTTGCAGGACACTACCAAGCATTCCCAACCTAACCCTTAACTTCTCCGTCCTCAACTTTTATTTAGCAAATTGTACGAACGACACAGGGGTGTTGGAGCTTTGTTAATAAGCAGATGATTTCAAGGCTTTCTAATGAATTTAGCTTTCTCTCTCCTCTTTTCCAGTTTCTTTACCTGATGCTGAAGCAGCATTTCAATCCTTACAGGTAACCTTTTTCAGTGGTGAAATGTACATTTACTCAAGTACTGTACTTTCAACCTAGACCCTATTTTCTTGTTTTTGAGTGTGACTGATAGGAACACCAATCTTTGACATGGGTCCAGTATAAGAGATCTCTGCAGTCGGCAGCGGGGAAACAAGCAACAATGGAAGTTAATAGGACAATTGTCCAGCTTGTTTTTACCTTCACAAAGTGCTTGTTTTAATGCTGACAGGCTCAGATTAATATTCTAAGTGTCTGACAACATTATGAAAAGGATTTCTAAGGAGGTCGACCTTTCTGTTAAAGAGTAAGATCCTTTTTTTTTAAACATAAAAACATCTGCTAAATTGAGTTTGCTAAACCCACCAGACTCCATGTAAATTATCAGTAATTTTAGCATCGTAAAATACACTTCATTCAAAGTCGGCAGAAACAAAATAAAACTATGAAAATACGTTTTGGGTCGTCTTTCCACTTTTCCAACCATCACAACTCTAGTTTTGGTTGAAATAAAAACATAGTTTACTGATTTACATATAAAAGAAATGTTGGCTCTATACACACAAAGTATTTTTTTTTTTTTTTTAATTGAATCTGGTCGGTTTAGCGCTAGCAACTTCAGAGCTGTTTCTGGTTAAACAGAAAAAGGTCTTAAATATGTCTTAAACGCCTATCGCGGTAGGGATCCTTTTCATAATGTTGTCAGACACTTAGAATATTAATCTGAGTCTGTCAGCGGCAAAACAAGCACTTTGTGAAGGTAAATACAAGCTGGACAGTTGTTCTATTAACTTCCATTGTATCTTGTTTCCCCGCTGCCGACTGCAGAGATCTCTTATACTGGACCCATGTCAAAGATCGGTGTTCCCATCATCATCATCATCATCAATAGAGTCCAGGTTAAAAAAATAAAAACGGTTATTACCCTTTAATTACAAATATTGAGGTACATGTACTTTACTTGAGTCTTTTTTTTTCATGCCACTTTCTACATTTCAGAGAGAAATATTTAAATTTTTACTCCACTACATTCACCTGATAACTTTAGTAACTAGTTACTTTACAGATTGAGATTTTTTTACACACAAAACACATGTTGTTTATAAAATCTGATGTTTTATTATAAAGTAACCTAGCAACAATATAACAACCTACAAGTCCAGCTGAGATGATGAGACTATTAAACACACAGCTGGTTGGATCTTTTCCACTTTCTACAATGGGAATATTGTTCTGCATTGAGTACTTTTACTTTTAATACTTCAAGTACATTTTGATGACACCTACATACCTTTACTTAAGTAACATTTGTACTGTGTGGTATCAGTAGTTTTAGCTAAGTAAAGGATCGGAGTACTTCCATCGCTGCCTTTTTTTTAATGAAATTTGAATCTGGTGTAGATCAGTATTGCAAAAAAATCAAAATAATGTTAATCCGATTTTGTCTCATTTGGTGTTGTCAGCTCCGGGTCTTTGAATGCGCCTCCTTGAACACATCGTCAGCGGAGCATCCGGAGGACCACATCGATCACCTGCACCATTTTGCTCACTGAACCAGCACCTTCTTTTCAAGGCACTAATATGTGAAATGCTCTGTACATAACACTCAATGTGTGAATTGTGTAATAAGAGAGTTGTTACAGAGGACGGTTAAACATGCACTACATGCAGGTTGTCACAATGCTCCGGTTTTTATAGCTACGTGTAGAGAGTAGGAGTTTTGATACATCTTTTTGATATTAGATCGGTATTTTTCACTGTGGAAATAACACTCCATTGCTAAACCCATTGTGTAGGACTGTAAAATATAGTTACTTATATACTAAGTCATCCAGCATTAAAGTGGAAATGACTACAAATTACTCCAATTATTTAGCATACTGAGTTACTAATGGACTAAGGGTTCAGCTAATTTCGAGATATTGAAAAACAGTTATTGGTTGCTAAAGTGTTTCCTACTCTCAATACTGACCATGAAGTACTCCCTTCGTAGAGCTCTCTCTCTGTATAGCAAATGCTTTCCAGAGTTGGAAGCTGAAGTTAAAATCAGGCTGTAACGGTCAGAGTGAGCCGAATTAAGGCGCTGTCTTGACAACGCGTTTGGTCCCAGCAACTAAGAATTAGGTTAACAAAACAGTTCCCCAAACATGCTTTCTAAGTTTAGTTTTCCTTAGGCGAGTGTTGTGTTGCAGCCACAGAGCGTATGGCGCTCTATGGTGTGGCTTTATATTCCTTGAAAAAGTCTCAATCAAAATAAAATCTTCCTCTACCTGTGAAGAAAGTATGTGACCCCGTTTCTCCTATTAAAGAACCGGAATCGGAACTGGAATCAGATTTGTTGAAATCCAAACGATGCCTAACCCTACAAAAAAGACCTCAACTTTAGAAGATACACAAGCGATTTGGCAAACGGACTGCTAGAGGGATTTAGTGTGGACCACTTCAGACAGGACAAAGGATCCCGCTGACCAGTAACTTGAGTACGTTACGGTTTTGGTGATGCAGGAAAATATAGGGTTGAAAAATCTGATCTACTCTTTTTAATGAAAAATGGGTCAATTGTGTTTATATTTGTTGAAAAAAGGAATGGAATAAGCAAAGTTTTGGCATCTATCTTTACTGAAATTCAAGTCCTAGCAACAGTCCTACCAGGACACAAACTCCTTCACGCCTTTGAAAATATTTTTAAGAATGTCTGGAAAATAAAGCACGTTTCAGCTCTGGATAAGAATACGGCTGACCCACATGCGACAGTTGTAACCCCGCTTTTCATATTTCAGTTGTAACCGTTGCCAAGGAGGTTATGTTTTACTTACCAGGTTTACACAGTTTGGTGTTATTTTCATATTCATTTCTGCCCTTATTTGGGGCTTGCTTAATGAAAACCAACCTGGCGTGTGTATCCAGTGGTTGTCTCTCACTGCGTGTATTTTGTGGCACATCTGATCAGTATATACATTATTGAATGATCTTTAAATCTTTAAATTCATTCTGGATGGAAAGCGCTGAGATGATTATATTTTTTATCTCAGTGTTTCTTTTGGTTTATTTGCTCAAAGCATGGATCACTTGTTTAGTTTTGCAAAGTATTTCCAGTATTCTTTCAGTTCAGACTGATGTTGTGGAACTCGTACCCTGACTTGTGGTTGTATTAAGCTACTTAAAAAGGGATCAAGTGTTTTTGATACTAAATATTATTGTGCATTTGATTTGGTTTTATAATTTCTGGTGTATTGGACTGTAAAACGCATTACTACTGCAGCCGATTTGTCACATGTAAAGTGCTCTGAGGTGTACTACTTTATTACCTGTACCACTTGTTCAGACTGTTTAGATGATCACAGTTTATCCCACAAACATTGTAATGTAACTACCTCCTAATCTCCTTGTCTCATGTCCTGTTGAAATTGGACTGATTTTAATATTAAGTAAAATGAATTAAGGTGAAAAAAGGGTATTTTGCATTCTTGAGTGACATTTTTAGTCCAGATTTTCCCAGACATCTTTGTTGTCTATCGCTGCTGATAGAAACGAGTCTTAATTCTGTTTATTCCAAACTATCACTATGCAATCCAAACTCTCACTCAAATGTGGGAAAAATATTTCATCTGTAATTCAGTGTTTGAGCACAACAGGGCGTTCTACTCCAGCAGGAACTCTGCTATCGCTTCGCTAACACAAAATAGAGAGAAATGGACAAAATGGAGGAGTCAAGTTATGCAGAACATCATCCTGATACCAAACCATTTGAAAAACAGTTTTATTTCAACATATTTTGAACCAATGTTCTGTCTTGTCTTGCCCAGCTTTACTTTTGACTGTCTGATTGTCCTGCCCCGCCCTAATGTGCTTCACCTGATGTCTCACCTGTTCCCCGTTACCTCATTGCCTCATGTATTTAACCCCAGTTTTTCCTCTGCCTCTTGTTGGTTCATTCTTGTTTGTCAGCCTGCCTGCGCCCCATGTTGGCATCGATGTTCTGGATCTCCCCTTGAGTTTTTCCCCCGTGTAGTTTCCTGATTTTTTTGCATTTTCTCCTGCTCCTGTGCCTGTCTTTTTGGATTTTGGCTTTTCCCTTGGCCTTTGTGTTCTCTTGTGGATTGTTTATTGTTAAGGGACTTGAATAAATCCTTGTTTGCCTGCTCCTGCCTCCCTCCTTACCTCTGCATTTGGGTCCTCACCTCATCACCCCGTCACAGAATGAACCAACCAAGAATGGACCCAGCGGAGTGCGTTTTGGAGCAGGTTGAGGCCAGTGTGGGCCCAGCCGACGTCAAAGAACGGCACAAGGCTCTCAGTCTGCTGCAATACGGCCTCAGGTGGTTCCTCGCGGAGCTGGGTAGGACCACTGACGTCAGGCACCAGCTGACCATCTGTTCGCTGATGCGGAATGCCGTGGCAGGCAAGCCATGGACCTTGAAGGTGCCGGGTGTGGCTGCGACGATCAGGGAGGTCTACCAGCTGGAGGCGAGCCTGCAGGCCTCCCTGATCTCCACCAGCGAGCCGGTGCCCGCCACCGCGGACCCCCAGTCGCCGATTGCCGCCGCGGACCCCCAGCCGCCTACTGCCTAGAGCTGTTTATCATAGCAGGTCCCAGGTCGAGACCATAGCCTATCCAAGAGACAAGATGTCCTTTTTCAGCTAAGATAGAATGACCGGTCAAGATACTTGGACAAGTGAGGTACAGATTCAGAAATACGTAATAGAACAAACTGTCTGCCTGAGGTCCGTTAACTGTTATGTTTGAGATTAAACTGTTTTCCAAACAAGGGTTTTTTTTCTCCTCTGGGGGTACTGGATATAAGGAAGTGTCATGTTACGCGAGACACAGAACTGTTCTCACTTTGTAACTCTGATTCATTGTGAATGCTGTTCTTGTCATTTTTGATTGTTCTCTCGAGAAAATAATTAAACCCTTCCACCGAATACCTAAACTTTTAATCCAGTTTGCAGCCTGTCTTTGTTTCAACAAGGTCTCTTCTTCACCCAAATTCCTCCCTCGCTGTACAGAAACTTCCACCACAAACTTGGCGTTGTCGGCAGGATTTCAAGGAGGGATCAGATCGGGACTCCGCTGGTGACTGATGACAGCTAGCATCCAGGGATCTGATCACCTGCCTCTAAACCTCGCCAAAACATCTTTGAGAGACAGGGTCAGAAACCGCGGAGGGCCCACTGATTCCACTCTGAAATCCAAACAAAGGAAGCAATTTCAAACAGCGGGGGTAAGTTGACGTTTCAATTATCATTCAGAAAGAAGCTGAAACACACACATTTTTGAATAATACTGTGAATGTCTCTCCCACAGATCTCACAGTTGCTGTCCCAAGTGCCAACTCACCTGTGGGCAGCGCATAAATATGACGTGGGTCTCCTCACAAATTGTCAGCCTGTTGTCATCACACCGCGCTCAGACTTCAGGCCCAAAAAACATCAGTACCCACTGAAACAAGAAGCTGTTAATGGAATCAGACCGGTCTTTAACTCTCTATTGAAAGCAGGAGTTATTGTTCCATGTCCTGATTCACCTGTTCGCACGCCGATTTTCCCTGTCAAAAAAAAAATTGTGATAAGGGAAAACCGGTCGAATGCCGTTTTGTTCAGGACCTCAAAGCAGTAAATGCAGCGGTTCACGCACGTGCTCCCAACGTACCAAACACGTACACTATTCTTCAAGGAATTCCTGGTGGGGGGGGGGCACAATATTTTTCTGTTTTTTTTTTTGTCTAACGCTTTTTTTCAGTGTGCCAGTGGACAAAGACAGCCCTTTCTGGGTTGCCTTTTTTGTGATGGTAAGGCACACACATTCACACGTTTAGGACAAGGATTTGTTGACAGCCCAACTGTCTACAACGAAGCACTGAGAGAGAGCCTTGAAAGCTTAACTATTGCACTATTGCATTTTAGTCTCACCTGGCAGCAGAGGGACACAAAGCTAGTTTAGCTAAATTGCAATTTGTGAAAAAAGAAGTGCATTTTTGGGGTCATGACATTTCAGCGTCAGGGAAAACATTCTCCATCTTGGTTTGAGGCAATAGTTTCCCTCCCAATACCTGCAACAAAAACAAATGTCATTTCTAGGAATGTGTTCCTATTGTCGTGTTTTCATCCCAAATTATGCTCAGTTAGTTCAACCTCTAGCTGACATAATGCATGGTAACAACTTGTCTGCACACGACCGCATCACATGGACGACTGAGGCGGGTCAGGCATTTGTAAATCTTAAAGCTTTTCAAAACCCTCCCACTTTAGGTCTGCCAAACCCTAAACTTCCATTCACTCAGACAGTGGATGAACGTTTGGGCTGAATGACGTCTGTTCTCTTGCAGCCTCATGGTGACAGGCTCTGGCCTGTGGCCTATTTTTTGCTCCATTTAACAATGTTGGTGCCACATGTAGTTTCTCTGATCCTATTGGATCAACAATCTTCACATTTGTCTGCAGCGCGGTATCTGAGGTATCACACATGTCTGCTTGATATGCCTAATGTCACTGTTAGACAATGTACAGTACTTAACCCTGCTTCTCTTATGCCTATGCTAGGTGAGGGTGAGCCGCACGACTGTTTGGCTGAGTTGCAACACACCTTTTGCTCCGCGCCCAGATTTGACTGACACACCAGTGCCAAATTCAGATCTCGTTTTTGTATGTGGATGGGTCAGCCTCGCGCGCTGCCCTGACACTGGCCAGGGACAGGTAGGGTTTGCTGTAGTATCGGATGCAGAAACTTTAATTGCTAAATCTCTTCCCAAACACTTCTCTGCACAGGCGGCTGAACTCATTGCTCTCACTGAAGCATGTAAACTGGCTGAAGGTTCGTCTGTTACGGTCTATACGGACTCCAGGTACGCTTTTGGGGTTGTACATGATTTTGGGGCATTGTGGAAACACCAAAACTTCCTCAAATGGTAAGCCTATCTTGCATCACCAACTGATAGATGAGCTTCTGACGGCCATCTTACTTCCATCTTAGCTAGGCATATGCAAATGTTCTGCACACACGGTGCAGCTGGATTTTTCACTTCCAGATTCAGTAGCTGCAGAATACAGTGGAAATGTGCAGGGTGCACCTTTTTTAATGAGGGTCTGGCAGGGGCTGGATTCAAAACCTTGACTTCCACACCATTTTTTCACACATTTAGCAAAGTTGACACATGGGCGGGACCATGTGCCAAAAGGACGAGTGCTATTGTTAACGAAAACATGGTACACAAAGGGCTTCACATTTGCAGAAAGGGAAAATTTTGGAAAGCGGGCATTTGAGCATATCATGATGGATTTTGTTGATCTCACACAGTCAGAGGGGAAAAGTGTTTGGTGATGGTTGATATGTGGAGGTGTTTCCCGCTTCAAAACAAACTGCTTCAGTGTTAGCAAAAGCTCTGACAGAAATCATTCCCTGATGGGGAATATCAGGTTGGTAGTTAAGCAATAACGGCACATTAAGAACAAAACTATGTACATGCGAATGAGGGTAAGAACACGCAGTAACCTCCGTCCTTTTGAGATTCTTTTCGGCAGACCACCCAGTGTGGGGGTTAGAGGCTTCTAAAGCACCCCTTCCCTCCACAGCTCTGTGTGAGCATGATATGTTAGAGTAGTGTGTACAACTGTCTTCTGCTCTCTCTGCCATAAGAATCCAGGTTTCTGCTGCCCTGCCCCACCCAGCTGAAGGACCGCTCCACACACTGCAGCCAGGAGATTTCGTGGATTTTCGTGTCACGTGCTAGTGGACGAACCTCTGACACCAGAAGAAATCCACTACACCAGAAGCAAGACAGCCTGATCTACAGCCCGGTACTGCATCGCCTAGCCACCCACACACACAGCACCTTCCTAAAGGGTGCAGCAGGCTCGCTGTGACTATGGAAGAACACAGGAAGAGATAGACATGGTGTATGACATAAATGTATTTTTGTCCTGTTTTCTGTCTGTGTTTGTGGAGGTAGCATTTTGGTTGTTAGACAGATATGATAGAGCTAAATCTGACACCATTTATTATAACACCACTTCTTCTCCCATTAATGTTACTACTGATGCACGGTACACAAACACACTCAATTTTCACTCGTCAAATGAAGGGGTAAAATGAGTAGAGCGCTCTTCACCTTTCTCATCTAGACAGTACTGGAAACCGGAGTACGAGAAATATAAACAAAGCAATAACCTTAGGACAACAAACTTTACAGTAGTAGCTAATACATCAACCACCTTTCTGTTACAACCATGCAATTACTTTCAGTCCGAAGTTAAAATGACAAAATCAACTCAAGAGCTTACCTTAAGAGCTTAATGTAAAATGACGAGTTACGGTAGCAAATTTGTCTCAGGAATTCTTCCGTGGTAGGGTGTAGTTAAATAACTCACATAATATTGATAAAAAACATGAAAGTTTGGAAATCTGACCGCCGTCGTGGTTTAGCGGATTTTTCTGATTTTTTTTGGACATGCAGATATGCATGTCTTTTCAGTAATTATCAATTGTGTTGTGATTAGTATGTAATCAAAAGAAGGAATATAATGGGAAAATTACATTTAACCAATGATTTTCATATTAATTATTCATAAGATCTTCAATGCCTCTCAGAGTATATGACTTCTGTATCGGTTTCTCCCTGATGGAGACAACTGGGTTTGTTGTGACTCCACACCATTGCCTTAAAGAATAGATGACGCGGAGCCTGACAGAAACGGTTGCCTAGAGCAGTGTTTATCATAGCAGGTCCCAGGTCGAGACCATAGCCTATCCAAGAGACAAGATGTCCTTTTTCAGCTAAGATACTTGACACGTGAGGTACAGATTCAGAAATACGTAATCTAACAAACTGTCTGCATGAGGTCCGTTAACTGTTATGTTTGAGATTAAACTGTTTTCCAAACAAGGGTTTTTTTTCTCCTCTGGGGGTACTGGACATAAGGAAGTGTCATATGTTACGCGAGACACAGAACTGTGGTCACTTTGTAACTCTGATTCATTGTGAATGCTGTTCTTGTCATTTTTGATCTCTCGAGAAAATAAACCCTTCCACCGAATACCTAAACTTTTAATCCAGTTTGCAGCCTGTCTTTGTTTCAACAAGGTCTCTTCTTCACCTAAATTCCTCCCTCGCGGTACAGAAACTTCCACCACACATGTTAATAAAAATAAAGCAGAACACATCAGAAGACCACGGAATAACTGTTAAACACATTTATTTCGGATCAGACAGCAGCTGATTTGACACGAGACTCCAAGATTAATCTTAGCCCGTCTGTTAGCCTGCTCTGGACCAGGCTAGCCTCAAAGAATAAATCTCCATGGTTACTTGGCTGGGTTTAATTCAATCTGGTTTTGTGCAACTGAGTCAAAGCTAATTTCATCCAGGATAACTTGAATATCCCGGCTTAATCCCTTATCCTGGTTTCGTGCAACAGGCCCCTGGTCTTGTGTTGTTGATCCTGTTCCCCGGTAAGTGTCTGTTTATTCTGCTTCCTGTTTTGTTTTGGTAGTATGGTTTCCTGTCTTGTCTAGTTTTGCTTTGTGCCTGTCTGATCTCACCTGTTCCTTTTACCTCTTGTATTTAACCCGTGTTCCCTTTGTCCTTTGTCCTTTGTCAGATCCTTTTGCCAGTTTGCCTTTGCCCTGTCGTCGTGCTCTGTGTTCCCTATTGTTTTCCTGTGGATTTTGCCTACCTGGATTTCCGTTGGTCCCCTTGGATTCTTCGCTGTGAGTTTTTCCAGCCCTCGTGCTCCGGCTTTTGTTTTTCCCTGACTCCCCGTACTCCTGTTGTTTTTGGACTCTGTTACCTCCTTCTCCAATGAACCCTTCTAAACTGCATACCTGCTACTCTGCGTTTGGGTCCTTCCTCCGTACCCACAACAGCTGTGTTGTAGAAGCTCAGGTGCATGTACTATCACGGAAAAATGACGCCATATTTGGCAAAACACAAATGTACAGTATGTATCAATTCAAAGGAGCCGATTATGTGAACAAGTCGGTTTACACGTTACTAATTCACTCCACCAACACGTACTGGTTTCTACGACCTAAATGATTAGGTCATAGAAATGAAAAGGGTATTTGACGTCACTGAGCTACTGTAGGAATAAAGACATCAGCCATCACCAGCTATCATTTAATTATCTGCTGAGTTACAGTCCTCCAAATGTACAACTCATGACATTTACAACAAACACTTAAGTTTATAGTATTTTACGTAGTTACTATGGATACATCTCCACAGGCATGTGTCTTTAGAAGAGCACAAATCTGATAAATAACCATTCATACCTTTTAAAAAAAAAAAAAAGAATCGCGTGGGCCCAGACCAGGAAACACACCGTGGCATGTTGACGGTGTTGGACATATGCATGTTAGCAGAAATCCCTTGACTAGAAGAACCAGCTGTCATCGTAATGAGAGACCTGTCTGGCCGTTGTGTCTGCATTCAGTTACCTGTTCTCACAAGGTCCCAGACTTTGCTCCACAACACATACATATGAATGGTGGCTGATTTATTATATACACTATTGTGCGTTACAACCGAATCACACGCAGTGAGTCTTTGTATCTGTAGTACTGCAGTCTACGTTCTGAATTCTTAGTCTCATGTCTACTTATCTTCTTGGCTGCTCTTCATGGATTACTCTACCCTTCCTGCCCTTAGCCCTGACCCTCATGACCTTGGCCCTGGGTGCCTCTCCCCCTACCCTAGCCAGGGGAGGGTTTGGGGAGAGTTGTGGCCTGGCCAGGCTCCTCTCTTTACACTGTCTCTCCTGGTTATGCTGTAATAGTGGTTTTAGACAGCTGGGATTTCCTGTGACACACCTAGTTCCTCTCTCCTCTATTTTTCTATCTTTCCAATTATGTGCATCCATGTCCCAGAAATGCTTGTTACTAACCTAGCTCTGGGGAGTCATTCCCCGGAGTCCTTATGTTCTTTTCCCCCAGCATGTTTCCTCGGATCAGGGAGGCTCCAGAATCGAGGTTGCAGCTGTCGCCATGGTCCCGCTACACGCTCTGCGATGCCATGTTCCTCCTGCTACACTCTGCTATGCCGACTACAAAGGACTACTAACAACTATTTTTTTGGGATTGTAACTGCCACTTTTCATTCTAACCCCAACCGGCCCGTCAGACACCGCCTACCAAGAGCCTGGGTCTGACCGAGGTTTCTGCCTAAAAGGAAGTTTTTCCTCGCCACTGTCGCACTGTTGCTTGCTCTGGAGGACACTGTTGGGTCCTTGTGAATTCTGGAGTGTGGTCTAGACCTACTCTATCTGTAAAGTGTCTTGAGATAACTCTTGTTGTGAATTGATACTATAAATAAATTGAAATTGAAATTGTCATCCCGTCCAAAAACATAAAATGTTATCTTCAACTAAAGTTTCTCAAGTTCGTCCCAAGTGCTACAAAAACAAGAATTCTATATGTAGGCAAAGGGTAAAACAGATTAGGCAAACTGCCATGCACCAATTGGATTGATGTTACACAATCTTCTTATTCTTTAATCTGACCTGCGCAATCTTTGATTTTACATGGCTGGTTTTGACTTTAATCAAAGATCTTTACTCTGCTCCCAGGTTAAACTAGTAAAACACAGACATGCAATCCATCCCTATTTTGGTCTGGACTTCAACTCCGCTGCACTCATTCTTGGAGCTTACTGGACTCGACCTACGAAGGTAGACGTGACTACAACCCCATTCTCCACTATGTTTGACTCACCTAGCTTTTAGGTGGAGACTGGAGGAGCCTCCAACATCACTGTACAGCTGTTGGAGCAGGGGGAATGTGTTTGGACAACTGTTGAATTAAAAAAAAAAATCATAAAATCTCCAGATCAAAGTCTTAAAGAACAAGTGCAAAAAAATGGAGGTGTCAGTGGAGCAAAGTGGGCTGTACTTTGGGCTATGAGAGCACTAGAAGTAAAATGCACACCGTCACACCTTCAACAGGACTATAACATGCACAGTTTCTAGTCAATTTATACTTGAGCTACATGGGACACAACTGGGCACATCATGGATGCCTGCTTTTCTCTAAAAAAGAAAAAAAAAGAAATCACAACAGGATTTTTTTTGTTCTTTTGTGCACATTTTCACTGGTGGGTTACCGGCGGATGGTATCACAGCTATGGTCGTAAAAGAGTGTTGTCTCTTGTCTATTGCGTTACGTTGTTTATGGCGCCTCAACTCCTGGGCAGCTACTTGTAGCAGAAGATGCATGCACAAGTAGAGTTGGGGTCCAGGGTTAGACTGACGTAGACAGAGCAGTGAGTCAACAGTGTCCACCTCTGCACAAATCCCTCCATTGACCATTTCAGGCTTTGTGAAGCCTGATATGAACCCTGCCTAAAGGACCTGCTACCCCACCTAAATAAATCTCTTATGGGTTTCGGAGGAGTGTTGGTGCCCCACAATAGTATAAAAACAGTTTCAGAGGCATTTCCACCCAGTCAAGGATCTAATTCTGGGTGAATTTTTTGTAATACATATTAAAAATTAAATTTGTATATAAGCGCATAGGATTGACTTTCCAAATCAACATCAGTCTAACCCTAGTGGAGATTGGCGGGGCTAAGGGTTGGGGACAGAAACATGACTATGGCTGGCTGGCAGTTAACGCGACATGGAACCTTGGCACATGACGATGGGGCACTGGTGTGGGGGGTGGGGGGGGCGAGGAGCAGTCATGAGGTGTCATTAGGTGATAAGATGGTCAGGCAGGCTTTTGGGTGGGTGGGTAGGGTTGACAGTCATTTAGCTCTGGGCAGTTAGTCGCTGCTCTGTGAGCGACGCCTGGTGGGATACCGTTTTGTTTTCGTGGGCCCTCAGCTTGGACACCACGTCGATGAACGCCAGGCTCTGGACCTCTTTGTGGAGAGGCTCTAAAAAAAGAGGGGAACAATTATTGGAAATAATTCAAACAGAGTGACGTCATACACATTCATCTGCTGCTCTGAGTTTCCCTTTTAAAATAAGTTATTTTTTTAATAATTCGTGAAGTAAAACCGCATTTGTGTTACGAAGAGAAACAAAGCTGGAGAATGTGGAGTATGACATGACTGTCCTGTCCTCACTCTTACCTGTGCTGAGGCGATTCACTTAGAGAGGGGCTGCATTGGCTCAGCCAGCAGCTTAGTAAGAATTTGCCAAATGTTAATATACATGGCAAATTAAAGAGACTGCACACAGACCGTTTTAGTCTGAGCTTTTTTGTAACAATTTGCTTTTAGCCGAGCTAGCTGTGATAGGCTAATAAATAAACTTAAGTCATCCACCGCTGGATGAAAGACTGCGGACAGAGCAGATGGATTACATGACTTTCTTCTTGGAGCGCCTTTCTTCCTTTCTATAAAGACAGACCACAACGCCCACCAGAGGGAAACAAGCGGCGCCACATTATGCTAACAGAGCTGAAACACTAAACAAACGCATGTTGAAGCTTTTTTAAGGCTCACCTGAGCCCATGACCGCACATATGAGGATCATAGAGTTGTATTTGATCTCTGGTGCGCTCCTCTCGTCTGACAGCAGCTTGTGAAGGACCGACACCAGGTTGGCTCCAACAAAGTCCTTCTCAGCCGCAACTGAAATCCACAAAAAATAAAAATATTACAACCGATATACCCATATAAAAAAATAATATCCATAATTTCTTTTATTGTCACAACAGAACAGAGGAACATCAAAATATATAAAAGTTATGATACATAAAATATATAAAAACAAACCTAAGATATGAAACTTAAATAAAAACATAATCAGTGTTGCCAACAGGAATGTCGTGGAGCGCCCTCTGGTGGACAGACTATGTAACACCAACACTGAGAACATGGTTGACCGTCTGCTTTTATTTTATTTTTTAAATATTCAATTATCAGAATCACCTGTTTGTCATTCTAAATGATTCTGATGAATTAATATATATATATTTTTTTAATTCATCGGCCATTATAATTGCCAATAGGCCGATATATCAGTTGGGCTCTATTCTTAAATAATTTAGCCAAAGGTGTGTTTTTTGGTGTCTTCTTTTGAAACTAAAATTGTTCTTTTGGCAACAGCTACATGCCGATAATCAAAATCACACCTCGAGCAGAGCTGCAGTGGGGAAGCGCCAAAACCTTTTCATCAGATGTAAATACAGAATATGATCTCATATTTAGTCCATACAGATTAACTGTCTTCAATCATAAATGGTTTTGAACAGTGACGATCCTCACATATTCATACAGTCCTACCGAGCTTCTGTTCATGCTGGATCCCATATTCACAAGTGCAGCCCAAGTTTTTTCATGTGCCTCCAGCATGTTTGGTTATGTAAACCGGATTTCTGAATAGGTAGACATTTAACGGCGCATTCACACCACTGTTCACATTGTAAAGGGAAAGAGAATCACAGTGCTTTTTGCTCCTCCAGATATTATTAATCCAGAAATGATGACGTTCGATTTTCAGATGTCTCTGGGACTTCCAAAGCAAGTGCAAAGCTATTTTGGCCAAATTGATGATGGAAAGAAATGCTGTTGGTGCCTACAGCTTTACACCGGCGGGAAGCGCAATAAACGGGATCATACACAGATGATCTCAATATAATGCTGCGATCAAACTCACATGATTAAAGCGACACAATTCCCAACCTTGGGTAACGATTCGATTCAGAATAGTCTCGGATGAAAATAGATGACTATCTGTGCTCCCAAAATACGCCAAGTTGCATGCATTCTTAACGTATTGCTATGTTGAGGCAGAAGAAAGGGATCGCGCCATTGACCAACAAAAAACCTGGTCAGTTTCTTCTCCTGAAAATCTCTGCTCAGCAAATCCTCCATCACAACAGCAACGCACCATGGTCCAAACGTGTCTGGCTGTTAAAGGGAATGGGAGAGTACACTGATGGTATATTGTATGTTATGCCCAAAACACACCTATGATTAATGAAGACACCAAGTGCAACCCTTTAGATCTATGTACCCGGCACACAGACCCTGGCGCCGTCAAACTAGCTGAAGTGGATTCATACACGCCCTAAACGCGCCTGCGCCAGGTGCTTCACACCATGCACTTAGACCGTTAAAATAGGGCCCTTAGTGTTCAAACTTCAATTGTGCAGACGTGTTAACTTCAAAGACTCGGATGGAAAAACAAGGAAGGGATAGAGGGACCCCGCCCGGAAGAAGCCCGGGGCCCCCGTCTGGAGCCAGGCCCAGACGGTGGGCTCGTGAGCGAGCATCTGGTGGCTGGGTTTGCCACGGAGCCCGGTCGGGCACAGCCCGAATAAGCAACGTGGCACTTCTCCCTCCAGCCCATGGGCCCACCACCTGTGGGAGGATCCAAAGGGGTCGGGTGCGCTGCTATATGAGTGGCAGCGAAGGTCAAGGGCTTCTAAGGACCAGACCCGGGCGGCAGAGGCTGGCTCTGGGGACGTGGAATGTCACCTCTCTGTGGGGGAAGGAGCCGGAACTTGTGCGGGAGGTGGAGAGCTACCAGTTAGATCTAGTGGGGCTTACCTCTACGCACAGTCTCGGTTCTGGAACCGTACTCCTGGATAGGGGTTGGACTCTGTCCTATTTTGGAGTTGCCCATGGTGTAAGGTGCTGGGCGGGTGTGGGGATATTCACAAGCCCCCGGCTGAGCGCCACTGCGAGTTTACCCCGGTGGATGAGAGGGTCGCCTCCCTACGCCTGCGGGTGATGGGGGGGAAAACTCTGACTGTTGTTTGTGCATATGCACCAAACAAGAGTTCGGAGTATTCGGCCTTCTTGGAGACCTTGAATGGAGTCCTGTATGGGGCTCCAGTAGGGGACTCCATAGTTCTGCTGGGGGACTTCAATGCACACGTGGGCAATGATGGAGATACTTGGAGAGGCGTGATTGGGAGGAACGGCCTCCCTGATCTAAACCAGAGTGGATGTCTGTTGTTGGACTTCTGTGCTAGTTATGGATTGTCCATCACAAACACCATGTTTGAACATAGGTATGCTCATAAGTGTACGTGGTACCAGAGCACCCTAGGCCAAAGGTCAATGATCGATTTTATAAGCGTTTCATCTGATCTGAGGCCGTATGTTTTGGACACTCGGGTGAAGAGAGGGGCAGAGCTGTCAACTGATCACCATCTGGTGGTGAGTTGGGTCAGGGGGTGGGGGAAGACTCTGGACAGACCTGGTAAGCCCAAACGGGTAGTGCGGGTAAACTGGGAACGTCTGGAGGAGGCCCCTGTCCGACGGACTTTCAACTCACACCTCCGGCGGAGCTTTTCGGGTATCCCTGTGGAGGCTGGGGGCATTGAACCTGAGTGGACAATGTTCAAAGTTTCCATTGCTAAAGCTGCGGCGGCGAGCTGTGGTCTTAGGGTTTTAGGTGCCTCAAGGGGCGGTAACCCGCGAACACCGGTGGTCAGGGAAGCCGTCCGACTGAAGGAGTCTTTCCGGGATACGTTGTCTTGGAAGACTCCGGTAGGCAGTTGCAGGGCACCGACGTGTGGGAGAAGTTCGGAGAAGACATGGAGAAGGACTTTCGGTCGGCACCAAGGTGCTTCTGGAAAACCGTTCGCCACCTCAGGAAGGGGAAGCGAGGAATCATCCAAGCTGTATACAGTAAGGATGGGACGTTGTTGACCTCAACTGGGGAGGTAATAGAGCGGTGGAAGGAGCACTTTGAGGAACTCCTAAATCCAGCTGACACGCCCTCTGTGGTAGAGGCAGAGCTGGAGGATGATGGGGGATTGTCGTCAATTTCCCTGGTGGAAGTCGCTGAGGTAGTCAAACAACTCCACAGCGGCAAAGCCCCAGGGATTGATGAGATCCGTCCTGAATTGCTGAAGGCTCTGGGTGTGGAGGGGATGTCTTGGTTGACACGCCTCTTGCGTGGAAGTCTGGGACGGTGCCTAAGAAGTGGCAGATCGGTTGGTGGTTCCCCTCTTCAAAAAGGGGGACCAGAGGGTGTGTGCCAATTACAAGGGTATCACACTTCTCAGCCTCCCTGGTAAAGTCTACTCCAAGGTGCTGGAAAGGAGGGTTCGGCCGATAGTCGAACCTCGGATTGAAGAGGAACAATGCGGATTCCGTCCTGGCCGTGGAACAACGGATCAGATCTTCACTCTTGCAAGGATCTTGGAGGGGGCCTGGGAGTATGCCCAACCAGTCTACATGTGTTTTGTGGATCTGGAGAAGGCGTATGACTGCTGCTCCTTCGCGTCGAAAGGAGCCAGTTGAGGTGGTTCGGGCATCTGGGAAGGATGCCTCCTGGGCGCCTCCCTAGGGAGGTGTTCCAGGCACGTCCAGCTGGGAGGAGGCCTCGGGGAAGACCCAGACTAGGTGGAGAGATTATATCTCCAACCTGGCCTGGGAACGCCTTGGGATCCCCCAGTTGGAGCTGGTTGATGTGGCTCGGGAAAGGGAAGTTTGGGGTCCCTTACTGGAGCTGCTGCCCCCGCGACCTGACTCCGGATAAGCGGATGAAGATGGATGGATGGAGACGTGTTAACTGTAAACACAACCAAACTATAAACTTTCATTTATTTTTACTCTTACCCAAATCCAGTGCTGCTATGAGACCCAAAGCCACCAGTGCTTCATTCTGCATTATCATGTGCTCACTAGTTGCCATGGTCACTAAGTGCTTGACTCCTCCTCCCTGGATGACAGATCTGACGACTTCCTGAAAAAGAAATCACTTTGATAAACCAACCCTGAGATGTACTTTCAGAATCTTTCAGCACCAGGATGCTCTTGACAATATCATTTGTTACAGACAGACTGGGTTTAAAAGATGAAATCACACAGTAAACATTGAATTAATAAACAACAAAAAAGCACAGAGGTCTAGATACTACAGCAGATTATGGTTGCTAACGTTAGAAAACAGATTTTAGACTCCTTTATTTGTGCTTCTGCTACACTGCATTTTAGCACTAATGTTGCAGCAGAGGTCGCATAAGAGTTGCTTTAAACTCATAACGTGCAGTGATTCCTGAAGTTCTGTTTGTATATGATGGGAAATTATGCACAGTGTCTGCATAAAGGCTGTGTTCTCACAGAGAAGCCCATCCAAAGGAAAAACTCCAGTCTGAAAAAATTGCTCACCAGGGGCTTTCAAAGTCTGGTGCTGTGCTGTGGCCGAGTTAACGCGGAAGTACCTGTGCATCCTGGCAACGTCAGTCCCCTCAGAGCGGGTTTTTTCGGCGGCTGGACCGACGGTCACCAGGTTGCGGTTGCTTCTGACCCCAGATTATGTCAACATGCTTATCTTTCTCAACAAAAACCAGTCAGTAGACCGGTGCAGAGGTTTATTGTGAGTTACTAGTTATTTTATGAGGGTTTGTTACGTAGCCTAATTAATTGTTGGGTAGGCCAATCTCTCTCACTCTCTACCTCTACTCGGTGCCTCAGATTAGTTTTGAGTTACATTTTGACAAAACCTGTCAGAATCTTTGTCAGATCTAAGTATTGTGTTTTGGTTAAGTTATTGTTTAACATGATTCTTTTGTGCCTCTGTTTAAGAACACTGGCTTGCAGCTGCAGGTTTCGCTGTTATAGAGCATTGTAGAGCATATATCTTCAAGTTTTGCTTAAAAAACGGCCAGTTTAACTGTCACAAATTGATCTTCTTGTAATAAAGATCTCATTGAGGAAAAACACGCTATATTTTTGTACTTTCATTGCATTTTTAATTTATAAAAAGCTAAATAAATAATCAATTTTAATAAAAATATGAATAGTTAGTTGATAGTCGATTGTTAATTCTCCCAACAATCGACTAAGCCAATTTAATCGAATGCCCATCCCTAATAAGGATTCATGAAAATTTCTTCTTGGTGGACATCTGAGATAATTATATCTTTGGAAAGTAACACTGAATCCAAAAATATGTTTATCATATTTGTTTTCAGATGGAACTGAGTTATGATTCCAAGTAGTAGGCATTTTGAAGTAAATTGTGACAATCTGTTGCTTTTTCAAGCAGCTGCAACTGCTGACTGTGATGGTGGGTGGCCAAATCAAGAGCCAAACTATTCCCACACCCCCCCCTTCAACACAGTTTGAAAGCCTCTGGTTTAAGCCAACTATGGACAGTACAGGAATGATTACCACTTAGCTTTCTAAAGACCTGAAGAGTATTGTGACTAACCTTGGACTTGCTGTGTCGAATGAGGGCCGACAGGAGCCTGTTGGACTCGCCCATCACCCCTGCATGATCTTTGGCTTCACACCACTCCACTAGCCTCTCCACCAGTTTCCCATTGGTTCCCAGCTGGTCCGCGGCTTCAGCTGAAACGACAGACACACCACACACAATTACTGTCATTTATTCTGATGTTACGTTAGTTTCATTTCCGGGATTGTTCAGGTCACCTTCTGCTCACTTTGTGTTGGCGTTCTAACCTCTGGTGGATTTCTGAGGACTGCTTCTCAGATCTCTGCAGGGTAAAGTCTGTTGTCGACTAAAACGTTTGAACGTACACGTTCCACTGAAACAAGTTCCTTCCTGAGGCTTATTGGCAGAGGCACCGTCATTGTGTTCGGTGCTTAGCCCCACCCAAGACGATTGTGATTGGTATAAAGAAATGCCAGTAAACCACAGTTTTTCTGCCATCCCAGAATGGTGTGGACTTGCCAGTCCCTCCTCCGCAGCACTGTGGAGGAATGTCTGGAAAAGACTTTTCCCAAATATATCTAACTGCATTTAATTTGTCATTCTCTAAAGGCGCGCTAACTCTCTAGCCACCTCTCCGGCAGCTCTGAAAATTTATTCTGAATTGTCTATTTTACAAATATTAGTTGTGCTTATTGTGGTTGATATTGGACGGTGATGGCATGTGGCAATGAGTCCCTCATCAGGATCGGTAAATCTACTTTCCAGTCTCCAGTTGACCCTGGCTAATCAAGTTTTCAAATGTATACATCAGAACACACAAGACAAAAAAAGTGGGGAAGATGAGCTCAAGCTAGCAAGACCAGCTCTCAAATGTAAACATCAGAGTAAAGAAGATGGCTATCATCTATGACCTATGGCTACGATAACGACGACGTGGACAAGCAACACCATCTCTGTGACCATCTCCATCTCTATATGAAAGGAGGCACCAAGGCAAGCGTGGAGGATCTGAACACCAACTGCATCTTCTCCGCTGGGCGTCCTGCTAGCCAGTGTGCAGGCATCTGACGTTGAGCAGGGTGACCTCTGTGTCCGCGTCGGTTACCAGCAGGATGTCAGGAGCCGTGGAGTCCTTTCGCCAAGACTTCCTGGATCCTGGAGTGCCATTCACCCAGAAGACTCTTTTTTGTGTGTCTATCGGGATTTGTAACTCGTACGAGTTAATGTGACAAATAAAACATTGATTGATTAGTTATATTTTTTGAAAAAATTCAAATGGAAGTTTGGGTTTTGAATTTGAAGCAAACTGATTTTTTTTTCTCTCTCGGTAACTAAACCACATTTTTATTTCATGCTCATCGGCGACTTTCTTTGTATTAAACGATCTGTCCAGCATCACGACTTAAGCAGCAATAACCATAGGTGTGTCTTCATGAATATGTTGATTATCACACCAAAGCTAAAATACAGCTGAGGAAAAAATTATGTAATCAACTGATGTGTTTGTAATGTGAGTACTGACCGTGTTTTGAGACGGTACACCTCAGAATTTAGAACTGCGTCACGGTCTATAATGTGTTGTCAGAGTGGATACATTTGCTGTGATAATTTTCATAGATTAAAATATAAATCTCTACCTTGTGTATCAATGAGCATACGTAACGTCCCCAGGAGTTTAAACTGGACAGGAGGCATCTCTGATTGCAAAAACTTCAACACCACGTCTGCTACTCCAGCTGACAGCATCTTGGATTTGTTTACCACTGGAGAGAGGAAATGAGGTACATTAAAACACAGAAGCAACACTGAAAGGGGGTGAAAGGGTTAACGTTAGGTTGGGATTTTAATAAAGTGCACTAGCTCCACGGCCAGCCGCCAACAGCAATAAAACATAGTGCAAGTGGTTTGATTCCTGAGCGTGTTCCCATAGGAACATATTATGCTGGTACAGCTAGAAAAAGTTATAAAGCGTAACATAACCTAAGTCAATGCAGTGTGTTTGTTTTTAGCAACAGATTGCTTTATTTACAGTAGTTGCTCAAAACCATATGTCTTACAATTACATTCCAGGATATAGTGTCATTTTTCTCACAGAAAGAGTTATTTTTCAGTCTTTGGACCAGAATAAAATCTGCTCAGAGTCCATTCAGCTTGACAGATATCAGCCATAGCTGATGAACAATGACAGATACATAACACATTTTGCAATGTGAATCTCAGATCACATTTTCACTCACTGTTTTCACAACTGTTTCATAACAAACTCAACTAGATGACATGACTTTGTGTTTGCTTTTATGTCTATTTGGTCCTTTTCTATTTAAAGCTACAGTTGGTACCTTTTATTTCATATTTGTATCATATTTGCTCAAACTGTCACTATATCCTGACAGTACAACACGAGAAAGATAATCTATGATGTACTGTCTAGCCGGCTGGCCGAGCTTGGCTCAATAAAAGATAACTTTAATTCAAGAAATTTAATGTGTATGTTATATGTCACTTTCCTCAAGTTTTACACCTTGCTTTTGTTCATAACATAAGATGTACTGGTTTAACTAAAAATATAGTTTATTTGACATGGGCAGATGGCAACTCTCAAAATTCAAAGCAGTCCCTTTACTAGTGTTTGTATGCTATTACATATATATTATATTATGTTTAATAAATATTAGGGCTGTCAATTGATAACATTTGTAATCCTGATTAATCGACACACATCGACAGCACATGTAAATAACTTTAGTCTTGTGGAGAGAGCCATCTGGAAGAGCTTGCCATTCAAAAGACCCTTTTCTTTATCTATTTCTACTGAAAGGCCTTTGTTTCTGCTAGCCATCCAATCATCATGGATGTAATATAGAAGTAAAAAGAGGGTAAGACCCTCTCCTGTTCCACCGCTTCGTCTTTGTCAGAAACAATAGGTATTTGTGTACATTGAAGTACAATGTAACCCTATCCCACCCAGTCATACCTTAGTAACTAGGAACCAAATGGACCTTTAAAAGACCTCTAGATGGCGTGATGTGTGTGTGTGTGTGAGTGATGCAGCGGCTCACCAGGTATGGCCAGGTTCCGCAGGGCGCTCAGTGCTGCATGTTGAACGGTGACATTGCCTTCCTCAACGTGCCGATCCAGCAGCTCCAGAAGCTTCTGGACAATCCCAGTGTCCACCATGTGGATGCAATTCCCATCTACACATTAAGAAGTAAAGGCAACAAAAGCACATACCTTCACGTTGTGTCCGATACTGACCAGTGCTGGCTGGGTCCTACGGTTCAATTACCGCTATGCGTAACATATTATATCAACGGTAGATATGTTCTCAGTAAGTCATCAAGTTTACAAATATGTATAAATATCTTGAATTGGATATATTATCCTAAATTAGGGCTGCACAATTAATTGAATTTTAATCCCGATCATGATTTTGACTTCCCACGATCAAATTTGCGTGATCGAGCGTTTTTTTTTTTTTTTAAAGCGTCATTTCATAGAACGCTCCGGGTTTTTTGCATAGCCCATCTATCGCTCCGTAAACCCCTGTCTGCTCGTGAGCCAGTCAGTTGTTCCCTGCATCGCGCAGCTTAGTTTCTAGATGGAGACAGTCACAGAGGACAGAGGGACGGGAGGACAACTCAACAGATAGCAGTCGGTTATATGTCAGTCTCAAGGTTTACCAGTTTACCAGTAAACGCAACATTTTGTCCCGTCTGTTATTCAAACAACAACAAGGAGCAGTGCTAGTCGGTGCTAATTAGCGTCTGTTAGCTGTTAGCTCCTCTAGGACGCACCGGTGCTAATGTCCTCGCATCCGCTGCAATGCTGTTTATATGGATATGGTTTAATTTTGCGTTACATGACCCATTTCTTCTGTAAAGCCTGGCCGTTGTTGGATCTGTCCTCTTACTCTCTCTCCTCTACTCTCCTCTTACTCTCTGCCCTCTTACTGTCTCTCCTCTCTCTCCTCTTACTCTCTCCCCTCTTACTCTCTGCGCCCCGCCACACAGCGCCGGTCCACACTTCTGACATTTGTCTACAGTTTTAATTATTATTAACACAGCTGTATATTGTTAAGTGTGAGGAGCAAACCTGTATTTATACCAGTGATTCCGTGGTAACTGCTATCGCGGCCGCCACGGTGAAGAACACAGAGGAAGTTATTGGATGCAACTAACTTGAGTTGGTAGAGTAACAGCGTGTGAGACGGAGCTGCTGGACCTGGACCAGAGATGTGACCCATGGCCAGAATATCATAGTTCATAAAAATGCTGCGCAGTGACGATAAAGATATTTCATACACATGACGTGTGTATCCGCCGTTCGACCCGTCCTGGACCCGTTCATAATGATCAGCCGTCGCTCTGTGAGTACGTCCATCACACTCCCTCTCTCTCTCTAGCTCTTTTAATCACTTATTGTTGAAAACAAGTGAAGGAGCTTTCTCAGAGATGCATTTAAAAAAATATATATATCCTACCCTATTTATTTCAGATAAATGTGCTGTACATGTAAATGTGCTGTATTTATATAGCGCTTTTCTAGTCTGAACGACTACTCAAAGCGCTTTTACATAGTACAGGAAACATTCACCATTCACACACATTCATACACTGTGGCCGAGGCTGCCGTACAAGGTGCCATCTGCTCATCAGATAAACATGCACACACATTTACACTCCGATGACACAGCATCGGGGGCAACTCGGGGTTCAGTGTCTTGCCCAAGGACACTTCGACATGGGACTGCAGGGCCGGGGATTGAACCACCAACCTTCCAATTGGCAGGCAACCGCTCTACCACTGAGCCACAGCCGCCCCAATAGCTAATTTTAATTTAGATGTGTTGCAACTGTATGTCTATACAACATTCAACTACAACATAAGAAGAATGTAGCATAATATGGATGTGAAAGCAGTTTTAAATAGCCTATGTGACGATACATTTTTTTTTTGTGGTTAAAATCAACAAATAATCGTGAGAATAATCGTGATCACAGTATTGATCAAACTATTTACTTTTGCCAAAGCACATCACTGCCTTAGCTGACAAGATCAAATTGGATAAATACCGCATTGAATATGTTTAGGATACAATGTATCAAATATATTTATTTGTTGTACTATTGTCATTTTGCTGCTGCAATGTCCCACTTTAACAGCGATGATAAAAGTTTTGGTCAATAGCTTTCATCTGGGACTTAAAGATGTAGTGGGTAGTTTCTTTTGCCCCCATGAGGAATTCTAAGTAATGAAAACAAAACTGCTGGCTCGTGATACAAGCCTTGCGTGATCGCGCACAACCCCTAACCCTCCTCCACACAGTGGACACGCAGGACACGCAGGATTAAAAAGCCATGATGGACTCTTAAAAAGAGGAAATTATCTGCACTTAATTTTCTGCGTTTAAGTCGCCGAACAACACTATTTTCAAAACATAGCTATACTGAGAAATACAGAGATAGTTGTGTGGACCTGATCTCCTATTTAGCTTTGTAGCTCATTAACTCATTTGGCAACGGCTTAAATGTAACGGACGTTCATTAATATAAAAAAGTAACGCACTAAAGCTTTAACCTTGCATCAATGGGAAGTTAAACTTACCGTTGCGAGCAAAATTAGCAATGGCCAAAGCCCCAGCGAGCTGCAGCTGATGGTTATGAGATGGTATCCAGGACAGGACCCTCTGGAAGACGCTGCCCTTTCCTCCCTCAAACAACTTCTGCATTGACTCATCTACACATCACAAGGAAGACAGGTTACTGTACAATGCTTGTCAATACGTCACATGCCTATTCCTGACTGAACTTTAGTAATTAAGAAAAATTAGAACGTTTTTTTTTTTATTTATATATATATATATATATATATATATATATATATATATATATATATATATATATATATTTTTGTATATATATATTTGACACCTTTATTGTATGATTTATCAAGACACACAATTATGGTTAATGTATTGTATTACTAGAAACATACATCCACTCACTTTAAAGAAAATAAACAAGGTTATTTACATTTTTAAAAATATATACTGCACTAAGGCGCTGATGCATTCTGTATGGCTTAGTGGCAAGTATTTATGTTATGCCTTCTGATTCAACACACATGTATTATTTAGTCTTCCCACTCTTCAAATGTGCATGTGGAACCTATTTACCTATTCATTCATTTTAATTAAATTTATTATTATTGTTCAGCTTATATGGTAGTATGCCAAAATGATAGTTGTTTCTTGTCCACATAAGATAACTTCACCACCCCCGTTAATGCAGTTTAACTCAACAACCTGACTCAGGAGAGTAAGTTGAGATTAAATAGGCTACTTCCATTAAAACCATCGGGAGAATAAATGCGGTTTAACTGGCTCACATGTGTGAGATACATGTATAGCAGCTGTGGATGAGAGGGGAGTAGAATACTGGGTGCCAAAGATGTTTTGGGGCTTTTGCTTTTCCTCCAAAAAATCCTCTATGCAAGAGAAACCCTGAGCACTGATAGCGATAGACACGTTTCTCTAGCCTCATGCTCACATTGTTTTGAAGCGAAGGATAGTGGTCGTACTGTAAAAGTACACATAGTGAATTACAACTTGTGAATCAAATCTATTTTATTAAAGTGAAAATGTATATAATATTTAAGTAGCCAGCTGGACTTATATGAGTAGGGGGCAGTTTGGCCAGCAGCCGGCACTTATGGAGAGCTCTGAAAATAGCAAGTCATCTAAACCTGGCACTGGAAATTCTGTTACAAACTGCACGTTACGTTCAGGGTCTGCGTAGGGATCCAGAGGATAGAAAGAATGCTGTGGCAACCTTCTTCCAGACTAGAGGCAGAGTCCAGTCTGTATATTTATAACACACCATGTTCAGGTCTATTTCCCTGCAATATTATTTACATAAAGGCTAAATTATTAATACTCAACATCAGTGCTGGACAGAAGACTGTGGGCTTTTAGTGTTATGGACATGTGGAGGTTATAACTTACAATATCATAACCTTTTGTTGCACAGTCTGCACTAAACCATTCAGCTTTAACCTTCAACCATATGCTTCTCATTTTAAGGTTCATAATTGTACTTAGAGGTTGTACCAGAATAGGTTTACATGGTTTAATTTTAAAAAAAACAACAACATATTGTTGTTGTACTGCACGTTGCTGCAGATCCTGTTTTCACCCTGTGTGTTTAGGTCTCTGTTTTAGCTCCAGAGTGAGACCTCACTTCTATACGATCTTTGTTGGGAGCTGCACATGCTCAGTAGCTAGATAACATCATTCTCCAGCTTTGGTCAGTCCAAGGTAGGACAAGCTGGGAGACTTCTTCTAGACAAGGACACTTGTGGAATACCTGCAGAACAGGGACAGGAAGTAGTCTTTTGCCATTGAGAATGAGCTAGTATGTTAGCGCTAGCATGCTATGGTTAGCCACCTCGTCTCTAGTGACGTAGAAAGCCGTCCAGATGTTGAAAAGCTCACCCGGAGATTGAAGGCAGAGACATTCAGAAACCAGATCTCACTCAAAACGGCATGGATAGTTTTTTCAAAGTTTGTATGTGTATGGAAGCACCAGAGACACAAAATAACACCCTAATATGGGCACTTTAAACAGCTATTTTGTTAATGTTATTGTTTAATTTGTGTATGTATGCACCAAGCACCTAGGCAAATTCCTAAGTGTTACGTACTTGGCAATAAATCCATTTCTGATTCTGATCATGTAAATTTAGCTGCAGGATCTGTGCTGCAACAGTGATCTAACAGTTTAAAGTAAATTTCCAATTACTGTTACACCAGGTTCTTTTCATGTTTAGATTTGGCTGCCTGTGCCTAACAAATGTAAACGTAATCCACCCAAACCTTTTGTGACAAATTTTACTGTTGAATATTTTATGACAGAACACATCCACCAAAGCAAGTTTGTGGTATAATTGGTAATACTACAACCAATTATTACGAGTTAACATTGTCCCCCTGAGGTGTTTACCTCCCAGCAGCAGAAGAACCATGAGGTCTGAGGCAGTCTTGAGCTGGGCGATGTCCTCCTCCCTCTCTCCATCTACAGTCTGAGCCACAACGTCCAGGAGACACTCCACCAAGCCTGCCTCCACCAGCTGGAGCTTTATTAAATCTGGCAGGGGAAGGAGGATGAGACATTGAGAGTGAACCTCAGTAAGCAGTAAAGTCTGAAACACAGACACTGCTGCTGCATACATCATATAATGGGACTCATCACCCTAGAGCGTACCAACCTGACTGCACAATCTACAAAAAACAAACGGCAACAGAAAATGTAAATCAATGCGCATTTCCATCCACAACCATTATGCGAATATTAGATAGTGTAGCGCATCCAGATAAGTAGTTGGTGGAGCTCATTCTGCAGTCACGTGCCACTAATTAATTAACCATTGCAAAAGAAGAGGGAACAATGAAATGATGCCACTAAAAGACAAACCTCAAACGGTGAAACGCCATGTGGAAAACAGGATGGAAAAATAGCATTTATGTTTATTTCATGTACAGATTTGAGGTAACCTATTTAGAGTTTTTATCCAGCTGTTTTTCTACGTGCATTGAAAATGCGCATAACTGCATTACATGTGAATGCATCAATAATAATGATCCTATAATATATCACATCACACTGACAAGAGAAATTCTGCATGATGTGCACTTTTACATATCACACAAGTACAATTTGTTGCAAATACTTTAGTAATACTAAAATACTTAAGTAAAGAAATTTGAAGACCACAGCAATCCAGTGTAGACATAGTGAATTTATATAGGTTCTTATTTTTTTAAGGAGAAACATGGTATAAGAAACAAAAACATATGAATTAGCCAAATTACAATAGAAAATGGAATGGATAATATCTATGTAAATATATAAAATAAAAATCTAAATATCTATGTATATTAACACATTTATGTAAGATTTTAAAGTACAAGTGAAGAGCTGAAAGAATTAGTCTAATAACCAAGTGACCCAAATTCGTCTGCAACAATTTTGATGATCAATTCATAATTTTAAGGCATTTTCTTTTAACCAAAATGGCAAAAGCGTATTGGTAACACTTTGTAAATATTGTCCGTTTTGTTTCTTAGTAAACTGAAAATCTTTGGGGCCTGGAATGTTTGTTGGACAAAAAGAAACTAAATACATCCCCAGGGGCTCTGACAACTTGTAAAGGGAAAGTGTCACTTTCAGATATTTTATAGACGAAAGGATTCATTGAAAAAGATTAATATACAGAATAAGTGATATCAAACGAGTGTTGCGGAACTTCATTGCAAATGTCTTTTGATGTACAGTGAGGAAAATAAGTAAAATAAGAAAATAAGTTTCTGGGCTGTCGCTGAGAAACACGGAGTTTGAGCTCCCTCCAAAGATTCTCTATTGGGTTTAGGTCTGGAGATTGGCTAGGCCACGCCAGAACCTTGATCTGCTTCTTCCAGAGCCCCTCCTTGGTTCTCCTGGCTGTGTGCTTCGGGTCATTGTCATGTTGGAAGACCCAGCCTCGACCCATCTTCAATGCTCTAACTGAGGGAAGGAGGTTGTTCCCCAATATCTCGCAATACATGGCCCCGGTCATCCTCTCCTTAATACAGTGCAGTCGCCCTGTCCCATGTGCAGAAAAACACCCCCAAAGCATGATGCTACCACCCCCATGCTTCACAGTAGGGATGGTGTTCTTGGGATGGTACTCATCATTCTTCTTCCTCCACACACGGTTAGTGGAATTATGACCAAAAAGTTCTATTTTGGTCTCATCTGACCACATGACTTTCTCCCATGACTCCTCTGGGTCATCCAAATGGTCATTGGCAAACTTAAGACAGGCCTTGACATGTGCTGGTTTAAGCAGGGGAACCTTCCGTACCATGCATGATTTCAAACCATGACGTCTTAGTGTATTACCAACAGTAACCTTGGAAACGGTGGCCCCAGCTCTTTTCAGGTCATTGACCAGCTCCTCCCGTGTAGTTCTGAGCGGATTTCTCACCTTTCTTAGGATCATTGAGACCCCACGAGGTGAGATCTTGCATGGAGCCCCAGTCCGAGGGAGATTGACAGTCATGTTTAGCTTTTTCCATTTTCTAATGATTACTCCAACAGTGGACCTTTTTTCACCAAGCTGCTTGGACATGTCCCCGTAGCCCTTTCCAGCCTTGTGGAGGTGTACAATTTTGTCTCTAGTGTCTTTGGACAGCTCTTTGGTCTTGGCCATGTTAGTAGCTGGATTCTTACTGATTGTATGGGGTGGACAGGTGTCTTTATGCAGCTAACGACCTCAAACAGGTGCATCTAATTTAGGATAATAAATGGAGTGGAGGTGGACATTTTGAAGGCAGACTAACAGGTCTTTGAGGGTCAGAATTCTAGCTGATAGACCGGTGTTCAAATACTTATTTGCAGCTATATCATACAAATAAATAGTTAAAAAATCATACATTGTGATTTCTGGATTCTCTCACAGTGGACATGCACCTACAATGACAATTTCAGACCCCTCCATGATTTCTAAGTGGGAGAACTTGCAAAATAGCAGGGTGTTCAAATACTTATTTTCCTCACTGTATAGACAATATAGGAAATTACAGAAAAAGTGAAGCACTAACAAAGAAACCTATCTAAAAAACAAAACAATCTCAACATTTGTCACTAAAATCGCTTGCACAGTAAATTATAAAGTATATAATTCCTCTGACTTCTTCACACAAGTGTTCAATTGTGTAGAAATGTAATGAAAAAAGACGCAGTGTGACAAATAAAAGAGATAGAGGCCAACGTTTTTCTAAAGTAGAACAAAGTAGGACGTTGTCCTGGAGACTAACAACCAGAGGTGATAATACTTAAGATGCTCAGTCTGACACACACACACACACACACACACACACACACACACACACACACACACACACAGAGAGAGATGGAGAGAACAGCGTGCAAATGCAGAGCTGTCTGCCATGACTGTGCAGTTTGCAGCTTGCCTGGAAAGCATGACTCACAAAGAGAGGATAAAGTAGGTGGAAATAATTTTTATCTGCAGTCTCTCACTATTTTGTGCTCAAATATCTACACTTCCCATGCAGCGGATGTGGTTTTTGTAGACCGTATCAGTGATTAAAAAAAACAAAACAAAGACCCACATTACCATTTTCTGCAAGTGGAGCCAGAACCTCAAAAATCATTTCCTTCTTCTCATGCTCCGTCTGCTTCTGGAAAAGACGCACCAGCTCTTCAGCAATATTGGTGGAGGCAAACTGCTCTTTGCTGGACTCTGAAAATACCACAGGAGTATCACAGACATATCATGATTGAGAAGAAATCCTCTCTCCTATATGGACATGTGCATTCCATTTAGGCAATGAAGGTATTTTGAGGCCCTGTTGGAAGGAACTGTGAGCCATGCCATGTCCAATGTTTATTACTCCAATTTATTGTTACTATGGTTTCGATTTTTGAAAGAAATATTAAAAAAGAGATATTTGGATAGACATCAGAAATTCACCTTTCCCTTCCAAGCTTCTGTCTAACAAGTATTAAGGTATACTAACCGAGCTCAGCCAAATTCCCGAAGGCAATTAGACACATTTCTGTCAGGGCTGTGTTGTGGGAATGAATGCCGAGCAGCTTTACCAGAGTGGGAATCACACCCATATTGATCAGCTGAGCTTGTAAGGAATCTGAAAGAAAAAATGCAGACAGGCAGTCAATCTGCTGTTCTGAACATGATGAAGTGCTTAGGACTTAAAGAGAAAAACGTGTGACATTAGATTTTAGCTTGAAAGCCAATTTCCTGTACGTAAGTTAACAGTGACTATTTGGAGATTAACTTTTTTATGAGGACAACACACATTAATCAACAGTTGAGTAATATGTTCCAGTGTTAGCCAGCTGGCAAATTTTCAACTGTAGTTACCTAGAATGTCTTTATGGCATGGTAACTACAATTACAGTTTGTTATTATGGGACCTTAAAGCAAAACTATGGCACTTTTGAAAGGAATAACCCATTCTTCTTCTTAAAATTGAAAATATAAATTAACAAATTAATAATAACAATATTAATAATGCTACAGCCTAAGGCCTGGTCACACCAGGAAGTGGTACAAGCAAATTAATCTGGTGAGCTTTTTCAATTTTGCACACTATCATCCATTCATCCATCTTCATCCGCTTATCCGGTATCGGATGCGGGGGCAGCAGCTCCAGCAGGGGACCCCAGACTTCCCTTTCCCGAGCTACATCAACCAGCTCCATCATCCACCTAGTCCTGGGTCTTCCCCGAGGCCTACTCCCAGCTGGATGTGCCTGGAACACCTCCCTAGGGAGGCGCCCAGGAGGCATCCTTACCAGATGCCTGAACCACCTCAACTGGCTCTTTTTGACGTGAAGGAGCAGCGGCTCTACTCCGAGCTCCTCTCGGATGACTGAGCTTCTCACCCTATCTCTAAGGGAGACCCAGCCACCTTCCTGAGGAAACCCATTTTGGCCGCTTGTACCTTGGATCTCGTTTGTTTTAGTAATGGCTCACTATTATAACCCATTTAATTCATTAAAAGTAACCGAAGAGGGAAATTAAAGCTCTGCTAGTTAAAGGTCAGCTAGCAAATTTGTTAGCTTAGCTCCATTAAGGCAATAAGTTCACAATTGATTCATTGAAAAGGTGATTTGTACCATCGACTTATGTCTTAACCATTCCTCTTATGTGGGGAAGTTTATACTAATAACTAAGGAGGTTAAATTAAAGTGAATGGTGACCTTCAGCTAATGAGCTATGATAGCTTCCTCCATTTTGGACTCTCCGGCTCTAGGGCTCCTCCAAAGGTCAAGACCATGCCAAATCCACTGATTGTGGCAATTCCACTGAATGACCTGAAATCTCTGCTGGAATGTCACACTATTTAAATACTGGTGTGAAGCCATGGCTTAGTCTGATATGACCAGTAGCTTGTGGTGGCTAACGTTAGCAAGATTTTTTTTTGTGCAACTTTTTCTTGTGTTGCTGTTACACTGTATTTGGCATTAATCAATGTTTTCTTGAAACAATAAAAAAAAGAACCACAAAAAAAATCACCAAAAAGCCATTCCTTACTTAACTCACAATAGGTTGGGTTGCCTAGCAACGGGAATGCTGGTGAGATTGACACCGCTCAGTCTGGCTTGTTTATTTTCAGTAATTTTACTTTTCCTCATGATAACGTTGGTCATTTTATTTGATTTTTATACTCAGTTCATTAGCAAAGTTCAATAGTTATATAAAGCTAAGCATTTTATCATCTCTCTGCCTGTATTTTGTTTTTAATTCGGGGTTGGAGTCTGACATGATAGCCGATGACCATGGGGATACCATGGTGACTGGAGGATGCAAGTTAAGTTTACCACAGTAGCCTAAGCCCACAGCCCAGGCCTCTAGGATTACTTACCGGAGTAAGGATGAGGAAATATAAGTGAGTTAATAAGTGAACTTTACCGGCTATGGGGGAGCTGTGCACCTTCTGCGGAGCTTCTGTGTCAACGTGACATTCTTTGATGCCCAAAGTATGCCCACAGAGGATCTTGTCACAAAAACATCTACATGGCTCACAAGGATGGCAAAATGCTATGTACAGTGGGTACGGAAAGTATTCAGACCCCTTTAAATTTTTCACTCTTTGTTTCATTGCAGCCTTTTTCCAAAAATCAAAAAAGTTCATTTTATTTCTCAGTAATGTACACTCAGCAACCCATCTTGACAGAAAAAAACAGAAATTTAGAAATTTTTGCATATTTATTAAAAACAAAAACTGAAATATCACATGGTCATAAGTATTCAGACCCTTTGCCGTGACCCTCATATGTAACTCAGGTGCTGTCTATTTCTTCTGATCATCCTTGAGATGGCTACACCTTCATTGAGTCCAGCTGTGTTTGATTATACTGATTGGACTTGATTAGGAAAGCCACACACCTGTCTATATAAGACCTTACAGCTCACAGTGCATGTCAGAGCAAATGACAATCATGAGGTCAAAGGAACTGCCTGAAGAGCTCAGAGACAGAATTGTGGCAAGGCACAGATCTGGTCAAGGTTACAAAAAAAAATTTCTGCTGCACTTAAGGTTCCTAAGAGCACAGTGGCCTCCATAATCCTCAAATGGAAGACGTTTGGGACGACCAGAGAGCCGTCCGGCCAAACTGAGCTATCGGGGAGAAGAGCCTTGGTGAGAGAGGCAAAGAAGAACCCAATGGTCACTGTGGCTAAGCTCCAGAGATGCAGTCGGGAGATGGGAGAAAGTTGTAGTAAGTCAACCATCACTGCAGCAATCCACCAGTCGGGCTTTATGGCAGAGTGGCCCGAAGGAAGCCTCTCCTCAGTGCAAGACACATGAAAGCCCGCATGGAGTTTGCTAAAAACACCTGAAGGACTCCAAGATGGTGATAAATAAAATCCTCTGGTCTGATGAGACCAAGATAGAACTTTTTGGCCTTAATTCTAAGCGGTATGTGTGGAGAAAACCAGGCACTGCTCATCACCTGTCCAATACAGTCTCAACAGTGAAGCATGGTGGTGGCAGCATCATGCTGTGGGGGTGTTTTTCAGCTGCAGGGACAGGACGACTGGTTGCAATCGAGGGAAAGATGAATGCGGCCAAGTACAGGGATATCCTGGGCGAAAACCTTTTCCAGAGTGCTCTGGACCTCAGACTGGGCGAAGAGTTTACCTTCCAACAAGACAATGACCCTAAGCACACCGCTAAAATAACGAAGGAGTGGCTTCACAACAACTCTGTGGCTGTTCTTGAATGGCCCAGCCAGAGCCCTGACTTAAACCCAATTGAGCATCTCTGGAGAGACCTGAAAATGACTGTCCACCAACGTTTACCATCCAACCTGACAGAACTGGAGAGGATCTGCAAGGAGGAATGGCAGAGGATACCCAAATCCAGATGTGAGAAACTTGTTGCATCTTTCCCAAAACGACTCATGGCTGTATTAGATCAAAAGGGTGCTTCTACTAAATACTGAACAAAGGGTCTGAATACTTATGACCATGTGATATTTCAGTTTTTGTTTTTTAATAAATATGCAAAAATTTCTAAATTTCTGTTTTTTTCTGTCAAGATGGGTTGCTGAGTGTACATTACTGAGAAATAAAATGAACTTTTTTGATTTTTGGAAAAAGGCTGCAATGAAACAAAGAGTGAAAAATTTAAAGGGGTCTGAATACTTTCCGTACCCACTGTATATGCTATATACAACACTCATAACACAATATTAATATAGCTTCAAAACAACTGTTTGCTATTGAATATATAGCAGAGTAATGTTGGGGTGTGCAGGCAACCCCACCCCAGACTTATTCACTCAGGGCCTGGTGTCAAGGCATTATGCACACCACAAGAAGAGGAGAGGCTTTCTCCATTTGGTGCCAAGAGGTGGTAGAGCTATGATACGTGCCTGGAGAGGAAAACGTCTATTTAGATGTAGCTTTGATTTTTTTTTTTTTTTTTTTTTTAAACCAGAGTGGTGGAGGAAGTCAAGAGTGTAGATGAGCAGATCAGAAGAGAGAAGGAAGCATTCCAGTTAAAGTTTCAAGAACAATACTCAAAAAGATCTTTTTAGATCCTTATGGAATGTCAGTCAGAACTTCTATAGTAGCACGACAAGCTAAACCTTCAAGCCATGTAAAAGTAAGAAGTAAAAAAAAGATGCTACATGTTTGGACATCAATAAATCAAGACATTAGTTCAAAGAATTTTTAAACGACCAAAAACAAAAAAGCCATTATGAGACCACTACAGAATTTTCTTATTAAATCCTATTTAAATTGACCCCCTGTGCTATAGTTTGATATAATCCCATAATCCTTAGTATTTCCACTGATTGTTACAACCGTTTCCTGTTTAATGAGCCTTGAGATGTTTTATATATTGGTTATACAAGTACACTCGACTTGATTAGACCACAAAAACAAGGGGGAAGGTCAAGAAGCAAAAGCATTCTGAGAAACGCTACTAAACACCACGGGTGACAAACATCAAATAACCATTTTACTCAAACATGAGTCTAGGGCTGTAATCAACCAAAGAAAATCTTGATTGACTGAAGTCGTGAAAATTTCAACTAAAAATCGACGGGGGGGGGGGGGGGAATGCTAGATTAATTAACTGTACTGTCTTGCAGTACTTGTCCTTGTAGGCTATTTGCAGTATATTAGTATATTAAATTGTCCTCGCACGGAGCGCTGAACATTGGAGCTCGGCTTTGCGACTTAGACACGAATAGACTATTAATTTAAAGATTTTACTCTTAAACACAAAAGGCACGTCCACTTTAATGTATATTTAAACATATCTGTGGTCCCGCTCAGTGCCTCGCTGTGTTGTATTAACTCTGAAACTTTCTCACATTTTGCGCGATGTTGTGGCGTGCTGGCGCTGTTTATTAACAAGTTCTTAAAACCTCAGCCCTCCACAACAGCAATGGGCCTCATATGCTGAGACATAAAGTCGACAATTCCTTCCGTGATATTATTTTTGCGTTTGGATGGCAGAGGCTTAACGGGGTGTGGGGGGTCTGGGTGTGTCCGCGGGGTCGCTACCGTCGTTGCGTGTGGTGCACCGATAGTTATAAAACCATTATTAAACTATGAAATATGCCAATTCTGATATGTTCATATAGCCTACTCAAAACAGACAGGGCAACCTAATGCAGAAAAGTTAGTTTACCGTTTTTAGGTGATACGCCATGTTTGTAGTCCAGCTGTGATATGCAAACTGTTGCTTGCAAACTTTGCATTTGACTTTTTTCCGTTACCTATTTTTGTAAAATGCTGCCACACTGCCGATGTCTTCGACATGGTAGAGGAGGACTGACTGGAAACTAAACACTCACAGTTACATAAATATTCAGCTAACCATCAGATGAGTCTATATATAATGTTTGTTAAAATAAAAATATCAACCATATACCATTTAAACTCTGCAATATTTAGCTCTGTGTCCGCTTCAAAAATAAGTCTTGGTCTGGCTCTCCTAGATATCGATGAAACATTTCCCTTATTGGGGATAAAGGATATAACATTATAGCATGTGGTTTTCTTAAGAGATTCTTTTTATCTGATGCACTTGTATTTAAATAGGAGGTTGAGTTGTCTTAACATCAGCTCAATATGAAGAGTTAGCTAGATGCAAAAAGCTGCAGAAAGCCACAAAAAACATTTCATTGTGTTGTAACCCAAAGACCTTGCATCACCCAACCTAACAGATCCAGCCATCATCTAGAGCCAAACGACACCTGGCAAGAGATCCAATGTCGTCACATCACATTCTTGCTAGCGTCAACAAGCCTCGTTGTCACAAAGACACAAACTGTAGCACAGTCCAGAAATAAGATGTATGCAGGGACAGAGCGGAAGGTAATTTCGCCTTTTTCACCTTTTAAAACTAGCAAAAAAAAAAACTGTTGATCGTGTAAATTCATAGTAAACAGCACAGTAAGCCCATTCACAGTAATGCAGATACAATATGAAGATAGAGACATATCGAAGAGAAAGCATATTGTAAAACTGTAGGCTAAAGTGGAATCTTTTTAAGCATGGTGACTAGAGCCCGACCAATAAAAGGATTTTTAAGGCTGAACAATACAAATATTTGGTTAATAAAAAATTTGATATGCAAATATATCGGCCGGGATATATTTAAAAAAAACATTAACCAGAAATGCGTAACAAAACTTACACAGATTTCCCTAACATTAGTTGTTTGGAGTTATTTTAGTTCTCAATAAAATATATATTTTTTTATTGTCCCAACAGAACAGAGGAACATCAAAATATATTAAAGTCCTGATAAATAAAATGTATAAAAATACAAACTTAACATATGAAACTTAAAGAAGTCCTTTGAACAAAAACATAAAAATAAATTATTAGTGTTGCCAACAGGGACGTTGTAGAGCATCCTCTGGTGGACAAACTATGCAATGCCAACACTCAAAATGGTTGACCGTCCGTTAATATTTTATTTTTTAAATATTCATCAGAATCAATTTGTCATTATAAATGATTCTGATAAATGAATAGTAAAATAAATAAATAAATAAATAAATAAATAAATAAATAAATAATCGATAGCTCTGGAAATGTCTAATATCGGCCCGCCGATATATCGGTCGGGTTCTAATGGTAACATACAAATCTGAAATTACTTCAATCTACACTCTTCTTAAAAGAGTTTTACTACTTTGTTAAAAATCGGTAGGCTAGAAAGATAAGGCGTACGTACCACTAGATTGTTGATTATAATTATTTCTATTATTTCTACATTTTTACACGAGACTGAGGACGGCCAATCTCACATGTGAGTGGTAAGTACAGAGCAGAAGTCAGAACATGCTTAGCCTAGCTTAGCATAAAGACTGAAAGAAGGGGTAAACAGCAAGCCTAGCTTTGTCACAAGTTTGAAAATACAACTACCAACTATTTTAAAGCTCCCTGACTAACATGTTATTATTTGTTTAATCGGTACACAAACTAAAGTGCAACAAGACTAAGTATCTACAGCTATACAAGCGGCTCCTTTGAGGCTTTATTTAAGCACAGCAGTGCTTTGAACTAAATGCTTACATTAGTATGCTAACATGTAGTGGACAGACGGACCAGCGTTGCCATCCTTAGAGACACGTTGCTAGCATGTCTAACAGCAGGGAAATGCGCTAGCTGACAAAATGAGCTAACTCTCAGCAAATAGGAATAACTGCAGATTATCTCAGAGGTGCAGTTGGAAAAGCAAAAGACAGCATGGCAGAAAGATCAGAAGAGAGATCAGTCCAAAAAGATAAAGCATAGACTGTTCAGTTCAACCCTGCAGTCTAATGACAAAATATGGTGTGACATCATCTGCGTAGAAGAAAGAGAACATCCGCTGATTAGTTAAGATTAGTTAACAGTTGTTCTTGGGGGAAGATGGTCATTACCATTATCATTGCTATAGTTCATCAGCATGCCACAAAAGACAGTCAAGAGCTTCTCATTTTCCGGCTCAGTATTTTGGAAGAGGGACTTAATGTGTTCAGCTACTATCTGAGCCCCTCCTGCCAGGTCAACTGCACTCCTGCCCTCATCTGCAAAACAAAGAGGCCAGGACACAAATCAACCACAAAGCAAAGGAAAAAAAAAGCAAAGAAAAGAGACATAACCACAACCTGAAAAATACATATGAAAGAAACATAAGCAGTACAAAACATACAAATCAATGCAAACAAAGACTATAAAAACAGTCAAGATGCTGTATAAAATAAGTTTAAAGGAAATAATTATGACCACAACCTATATGACCCCCATATTACAGTTCACATGAGGCTTCTAGTCTATCTGATGAAGGCATTTTGTAATTGACATCCATTCAAGAACCTAGAATTAGATTTATACAATGCCACATGACAATGATGGCCATCTAAAAAAAAACGTTCTACTACGTTTTAGTGGAGTTGGATACCTACATATGCGCATGTGTGTGTGTGTGTGTGTGTGTGTGTGTATGTATGTATATATATATATATATTATATTACATATTACACACACAGTGGCTTGCATAAGTTAACACATCCACATGCTAAAGTTGACTAAAAAGAGGAATAAAAAAAAATCTTTCGGAAATTGATCTTATCTTAATGTCTTGACTCCAAAAATTGGAAAAAGACAACCTTTAAAGACACCAATTTTCTTTGTTAATGAATAATGTATCGTAAATAAATAAATGGTCTTCCTTAATATACAGGGGGGTATAAGTATACACATCCCTATGTTAAATTGAAGGCCAGTTATTTCATGGATCCAGGATACTATGCATCCTGGTAAACTTTCCTTGGCCTTTGGAATTAAAATAGCCCCAGATCACCACATACCTTACACCATATTTCACAATTGGAAATGGGTACTTTCCATATGATCATCTCTCAATGCAAATCAAACCATCTATTAGGCAAACTGAAATAAAACCATGCCAATCTCTAGGTATGGTGAAGGGTGTGGGATGATCTGGGCCTTTAAAAATAAATGTGCCTGCCTCTATGGACGTTAACATATTGATGTACTTCCTTATGCCCCCTGAGTTTTAAGAAAGAACATTTATTTATTTACAATACATTATTAATTCCCAAAGAGAATTGGTTTCCTCAAACGTTGGATTTTATACATAGACAGTATGTGCACACTTACTGTATGCTGAAATAAGTTTGTTTTCATGATAAAACATTTTGCTATGTGTAGGCATGTTTTAATGGCTTCATAGCTAAGGGATACAAAAGGCATTAATCATTATCCTTGAGTGCCTCAGATTCTTCAAAGGATCCCCAAGCTGTAGCGGACACTTTCTACACACATGAGCGCACTTCATGCAGACTGTGTTGTTGTGGCGGAATCTTCTTTGCTCTTTGACTTGGAATGAATTTCAGATGTTTTTTTCTCTCTTCTAAGAGTTACTGGTTAGTACAAAATACTTAAGACTTATTTGATTAGTCAATTGCATTATTGCAGTCTTATCGTTGGCCTCTCTAAGAGTCTATATCAGGGTGCTGGTGAAGGCAGCTTCAGCCGACTATCAAAGCTAATGATCAGGAGAAGCAATGAGGTTTCCATCCTTGTCGTGGAGGAGGGGACCACCTACTCCAGCAAAGTAAACCCAAAAAGTCATGGATGATTGTCCATACAGTACACATGTGCTTTGTGGACGTAGAGAAGGTTTATGACACTGCCTCTTGGGGTTGCTTATGAGGTCTTCTTCGGAAATGTTGGCTGCTGGGACTGTTGATAAGAACCATCCACCCTTGCATAACCAGAGCAAGTTCACTTTCTCTAGTATGTCAAACACTCTGGTTGTTGGAGTCTGCAAAGGACAGCGTCATATCTACAAACAGCCAATGAGTGGAAAGTTTTCATTGGTATCTTTATCAACCTTTGAACTCCAGGGTCAGTTTGAGTGTGAAGCATCTGGGATGGGATGTCAGCAGCTCAAAGCCTGAGGCATGGTACTCTGCCAAAAAAAGACATCTGAAAGGAGCTCAGATGCGGCGTCACATTGTAAGAGGTCACTAGAAGTGGTTCATGCATATGAGTATACCCTTAACCCTAATTACCTTTACCCTCATTAATAAAAACGCAACCTAACATCTGAATATACATGGCATTAAAGATCAACATAATTCGTGATAAATATACATAGATTACATTTACATTTTTTATTTTTATATTTTTATGTCATCAAATGTAAAAAATGTTTTTATGCAATGCAATTTCGTTTTTGTTGTATATAATGTACTAAGATCCGTGATTAAGTAAACTCAGTGTTTAAAAATGTGACCTGTCAACATCATGCTTTATTGAAAGTGGTTTTAAAAGATCCTGTTTGATCTATTTTATGAAAGCAATGTCTCCCACATTACAGTGTGTTTATTTAAAAGTAGAAAGCAGATGCTTCTCCACACGATCACTGCGCCTATCATAAAACCATGCCAGCTTGCCGAGACCCCCTCCACTCAAACAAATGTCACAGCACACCAGATTCCACAGATATCCAGCTTTTCAACTAGAGGTATGGTACTATGCAGCACGATGGACAGCTGTGATTAAAGCCTCTAAAGCTGGCTGTAAAATCAGGCTTAAATGCTGTTGCTTTTCCCTCAGTCAATAGTTAAATACTATCTGGTATATTCACTAATGAAACTTTCTTAGAGCAGAAATATCACAAAGATGCCACATGTAGCATTTTCAAACACAATTATATTATTGTCAGATAAATAGCAACACCTTGGTTTATTGTTTGTCAAGACTACATTTTCCATAGAACCTATGCCAACTGCATGTGCATTAAGAAATATGGTTGCAGCTGCTGTGGTCTTGCTCAACACCCTGCTGTGCCTTACTAAGCTCTGCAACGCCCCGTCCTACTACGTTACGCAACACCCCGATACTCCCTCCTCTGCGCCGCAAGGCCCTACTACAACTATTTTTTTCTATTCATAGTTCCATTATCTTTAATTGTTACTGCTAACTGCCACTGTTTATCATTCCAACTGCTATGATTATTATGCATCGTATTTCTACACTCACCGGCCACTTTATTAGGTACACCTGTCCAACTGCTTGTTAACACTTAATTTCTAAGCAGCAAATCACATGGCGGCAACTCAGTGCATTTAGGCATGTAGACATGGTCAAGACAATCTCCTGCAGTTCAAACCGAGCATCAGTATGGGGAAGAAAGGTGATTTGAGTGACTTTGAACGTGGCATGATTGTTGGTGCCAGAAGGGCTGGTCTGAGTATTTCAGAAACTGCTAATCTACTGGGATTTTCACGCACAACCATCTCTAGGGTTTACAGAGAATGGTCCGAAAAAGAAAAAACATCCAGTGAGCGGCAGTTCTGTGGGCGGAAATGCCTTGTTGATGCCAGAGGTCAGAGGAGAATGGCCAGACTGGTTCGAGCTGATAGAAGGGCAACAGTGACTCAAATTACCACCCGTTACAACCAAGGTGGGCAGAAGAGCATCTCTGAATGCACAGTACGTCGAACTTTGAGGCAGATGGGCTACAGCAGCAGAAGACCACACCGGGTGCCACTCCTTTCAGCTAAGAACAGGAAACTGAGGCTACAATTTGCACAAGCTCATCGAAATTGGACAATAGAAGATTGGAAAAACGTTGCCTGGTCTGATGAGTCTTGGCACTCTTTGGGCCCCTTGGTACCATTTGACCATCGTTGCAACGCCACAGCCTACCTGAGTATTGTTGCTGACCATGTCCATCCCTTTATGACCACAATGTACCCAACTTCTGATGGCTACTTTCAGCAGGATAATGCGCCATGTCATAAAGCTGGAATCATCTCAGACTGGTTTCTTGAACATGACAATGTAAATGTAAATGTGCTGTATTTATATAGCGCTTTTCTAGTCTGAGCGACTACTCAAAGCGCTTTTACATAGTACAGGATACATTCACCATTCACACACATTCATACACTGTGGCCGGGGCTGCCGTACAAGGTGCCACCTGCTCATCAGATAAACACTCACACACATTCACACTCCGATGCACAGCATCGGGGGCAGCTCGGGGTTCAGTGTCTTGCCCAAGGACACTTCGACATGGGACTGCAGGGCCGGGGGATTGAACCACCAACCTTCCAATTGGCAGGCAACCACTCTACCACTGAGCCACAGCCGCCCTCAATGAGTTCGCTGTACTCAAATGGCCTCCACAGTCACCAGATCTCAATCCAATAGAGCATCTTTGGGATGTGGTGGAACGGGAGATTCACATCATGGATGTGCAGCCGACAAATCTGCGGCAACTGTGTGATGCCATCATGTCAATATGGACCAAACTCCCTGAGGAATGCTTCCAGCACCTTGTTGAATCTATGCCACGAAGAATTGAGGCGGTTCTGAAGGCAAAAGGGGGTCCAACCCGTTACTAGCATGGGGTACCTAATAAAGTGGCCGGTGAGTGTATATATCTGTATCAGTGTCTGTGTCAAAACCAGCAGTGACAGATGTCGCCCACAAAGAGCTTGTGTCTGTTTTTTACTCACCATTCAGGGTTTCTGCCTCTCCACTGTCGCACCAAATGATTGCTCATGGGAAATTGTTGGGTCTTTGTAAATTAGTGTGGTCTAGACCTACTCTATCTGTAAAGTGTCTTGATATAACTCTTATGATTTGATACTATAAATAAAACTTAATTGAAAGTCATTCTTTTTTGTAAAGTTAATCATCTAAGTTGTCATGTGAAATAAAAAGTGTGAGTGTTTCCGTTGTGTGCTGTATAGTCATGTTCCATATGTAATTGTAAGTTGTGTGTAAGTGGTGTTGATTTGTATGTATTGTATAGTCACTTTGTATATTTCCATATCAACTCTAGTAATACATATACTAAGCGGTGGCTTACTCACTCAAATAATTAGGGAGGACGGGCGACTGGGTAGCTCACCTGGTAGAGCGTGCACCCATATACAGAAGCTATAGTCGTCAACGCAGTGGTCGCATGTTCGATTCTGACCTGTGGCCCTTTGCTGCATGTCGTTCACCCTTTCATGTCTAAAGTTGTTTATCTAATAGATATCATCGTCCATCACAACGTTTTACTGTCAACTGCCAATTTAGGGGACATCGCCCAACGAAGTTACAGTAAAAAAAATATTTTTAACACTACAAAAGGTAAAAAAAGAAATGAAATACGGGCACTGAATTGCCCAGGAGTTTGTGTAACAGGTGACTGTGTCCTGCAACAACAAAGCAGTCGCTTCTTCACTTTTTATTTTCTCTTTTTCCAAAAGCTGCCTTCAAGTGCGGTTGGAAATGTTTGTTTCTCCCGCCTCTGCTGCCGCCACCAAAGCTTTGAATATTTGTTGTTGAAAAGCACCGAAGCTCAACAAATGGTATTCGGTACAGCCATACTGAACATCCTCCATGACAGGCAGCAGTCTGTCGCCTACAGAAGGTGCGGACTGCAGAGCAGCACGTCGGGTTGGGCAGTAACGTTGGTCACCGTAGTCCTGCTGTGGGTCCAGCCCCGAGTCCCAGACAATGGCAGCACCAGCAGAGGAGCTCTACATCCGCTAATTAGCTTACGGGTCCTTTTGGATGCTACAACAAGCTAAATGTTGCGTTTGCTAACACAAGTAATATTAGGTTGCTACTGCTCGCTAGATAAAAAAGGTAAACCTAAATCTGAAAAAAGGAAATTTGGCCTCTGTTGAAAACTAAAAACATTTTTCAGTGTCAGGTTTAGCTAGTTCGTAATTTGCACGTTATAACTTGCTTTATTTTCTTATATGCTACTGTATGAAACATGATTGCTTAACTGCCATTGACTGTAAAAAGATCACTGCCAGTTCCTCACTCTTAGAATTGAAGATGAAATTTATCATTTGTCATTATCAATTGTCATTAGACCAACACAATGTCAATCTTGTATTCCGGTGCAAAAAAGAGAAAAAAAAATATCTTATAAAAAAAGGATACTGAGATTTGGTTAGGGTTTGGTTAGGATTTATTTCAACAAATTACTTTTTTTATTTTTTATCAAATGATCTCCCTCTTGCCTCTCACAAATAGAGGAGGAGCAACCTCCTCTGCCTCTATGGACCAGATGCTGTATTATTACACTAATACAGCATCTTATGTGTTTCCAGTTAACTAGTCTATATCCACGACATTCCACTTCCAGGATTGCTCCTGTACAGCCGGAAATTTCGCCAAATGTCCTTCTTTTCAGTCGGATGTCCCTTACCTTCCGTTTTCTTTGTGTTGGAATTTTAACCACAGCTGTGGAGGAAGGTCTGGCAACGCGAGACCACCAAATAAACTATTTGCTTCAATATCAGAGGAAATTCAACTGAAGGGTTCAACCCTAACAGACAGCAAGGGGGCATCTGTAGTGCCCTCTATGCAAATGTAGTAAATGGAATCTGGGTAATAAGAGCTCAACAAAATGCCCCTGCATGCAATGCTACAACCCTAATAAAAAATGTTTGTATCTGAAACACATTGTCAAACATCAAAAGTTTGTCTACTGTAAACAAAAAAAAGAATCATTTTCTATTACTGTGTGCTGGTGATGACAAGGCTCATGAGGGATTCAGAGTATTCTAAGCAAATCAAACTCCTACTTACGGCTGTCATAACAGATGTTGCCAAGAGCCCGGCCAGTCTGCAGTAAAACCTCCTGGTCGCTGGAGTTTAACAGCTGAATAAGTGGAGGGATGAGGCAGGCTTCAACACAAGGACTCCGCATGAACTCTGAAAGTGGGAAAGGTGTATAACAGATGGATATCAGGTCAGTCTGTCTAGGTTAAGAGCATCAAAGTGCTTCATTACACACATTTCCTGCAACTTCACAGATAGTATCGTACATGTAGTGATGCCTTGAACAAATAAAGAAAGGTAAAATGTCATGAAGATTTGAACTGTTACTGATGCATAGGCGATGATTTTTTAATCACATTAATTAAAGCATAGGGGACATCAGACTATTGCATAGCATGTAAATAGCATTTATAAAAATTAAGTGGGGATTCTCTGTTGTGGTGATGATTTGTGCTAATCAGTCAGATATGTTATATGCTATACAACTACCCATTGCACTATATTTGTTTCACATTGTGCACTCAACTCATTCAGCCTTCTTTATATTATGCTAAACAGCTAGTTTGTACCCATTTGTTTCAGTTTATTTCATATTAATATGGTTCTGGCTAATTCCTCATAAGTGTTATTCACTGTGGCAATAAAACTTTGCTGATTCTGAGGATTTTACAATAGCGTGTACAATAGCGTGTCTGGTGCAGCTTTAAACAATCATGTCAGTTCAAACTGTCAGACAGAAAGGGAGTTGTCTTTAGCCCAGCAGTCACTTGGCTGCTTGTAGACCTTTCCGGGAGCAGTGACAGATAAATGCCAGCGTGTCAGTGCCAGGCTTGGCAAACTGCTGGGGAGTGATCATTAGCTGCCATCTTGCAAGCTGCTAAATACCCATTCATTATCCTAACCTTTTCTTGCCCCAAGTTCTAGTCATGCTTTCTTTTTTCTACTTTTAAAGCTTCTCCTCCATTATGGAAACTTGAAGCTCTCTGACACTGCAGTTATGCAAGGTTTGTGTCCCTACGCAATAACGGGCTGCTAAAACTAGCACCGTCTAAAATGGTTGGTAAATCAAACATGCTACTGTCTGATTCTTGAAATATTTTAATCCATAGAAAAGTTCTTAATTATTGGCTTAAGAATGGTTGGTATGACGACGCAGCGCAAAGGATCATGGTCTATGTAGTTAACAATGATTTGTTCCGCGGGACTGTTTATTAGGGGTCCAAGCCCGAGGCTGCGTGTACCGCGTGTAACGCGGTTCACATAGCAGGGCTGTGGAACCCTATTGTTTTCGCTAGGTTTTTCCTTTTCCATTATTCTTCTCCGCATAAAACCCATACTGCAGCCTAAACCGTACATGGTGGCGATGCGCCATTTTCAGGACTGGTCCGAAACTCCGAAGCAAAGACCTCAGACCAAAAAAAAATTACCCACATCCACCACTAGGTGGCGCTATAGCAGAAAAACCGCGTTTGGGCCTATAACTCCCAAACCGTACATCGGATATTTAAAAACCATATATCCACGCGTTTCCTGGTTCCAACTGAATCTCGTGATATAGGCCACGCCCATTTCCGCCTAGACTTTTATGCGTGAAAAATCGCGATTTATCGAAAGCCAACTTTTTCGAACTCCTCCTAGACCGTGCAATGGATCGGCACGAAACTTGGCACATATCTTCTCCAGACCGACCTGACAAAAAGTTGCATAAAGATATTTTATAGCATAAAAAATGTGTGCATTACGCGCAAACAAATTTGTGTAGCCAACTACAAAAACACCGACTTTGGCATATCTCGGCCAAGATAAATGCTATCAGAGCCACACTTTAGAATATCCCTTGGTATGACCCTCTGAGGCTCTGAAACAAATTTCACAAAGATTGGCCACTAGGGGGCGCAAAAGATACAACAAGTTTATATCTCATGAACCGTTCATCCAAATTTTACAAAATTTGATGGATACCATCTAGGCCCACTCCTGAGGTGGTCCTTATAGTGGGGTACTGATTGGTTCAAGTGGGCGTGGACTATGGGCCAATGTCTGGATTAACCACTTCCACTAAAGTGTATTACTTGAAATTAACAGGGTAGATGTACAATGGGTAGTTGACCTGAATTACCGAATATTACACATGTGGAACACTAGGTGGCGCTACAATGACGTCAAACATGTTTTTGCCTATAACTCCTACATTATACATCTCACATTAAAAGTCTTCATGTCCACATGTTCACTACATCAAGATGAGTCACATGATATAGGCCACGTCAATTTCTGATTAAACTTAATTTCGCAATATTGCGAAAAGTGCGAAGCCAACTTTTTCGAACTCGTCCTAGGCCGTGCGACATATCTGTACGAAACCTGGTGTATAGCATCTGCAGATGGCCCTGACAAAAAGTTGTATAAAGAATTTTGCTACGTAATTGTGTGCGCATTTGACGACCAAGCAAAGTTTCTGTAGTAAGCTACCAAAAACATATCATATCTCAGCCAAATTAAAAGGTATCAACATATCACTAATGAGCAGTGTTGACCATGCCTTTCCGATGCTCTGTACCAAATCTGGTAAAGATGAGCCATTAGGGGGCGCAATAATCAACATTTATTGGTTTCGTCAAAACACTCAATGCATTTAAATGGGAAATTTGCAATTGCAATATCTGTGCCACAATAAATGCTATCGACACCAAACCTGTGACGATTATTTGGCATGCCGCCCGGAGGCTCTGTACCAAATTTGGTAAAGATAGGCCATTAGGGGGCGCTATGATCAACGTAGACAATTTTGGGCCATTTTATCAAGGTTTTGTATCCAGCCTAGGAGACCAGAGTTTTTCTGGGTCATTGCGCTATTAATCCGTAACGTTACGTGCGCCTCTCAAAGTTTCCCGACGTTTGCCCTCCCGCCGTTTCGCTTTGGGTTCCGCTTTGGGTTCCGCTTTCGTGCGTTTCCGGGTCGCCGGGGTTGACTGGCGCGGAGAGGCTTGGACCCCGTTGTAACTGCGTGCAGTTCTAGTTCCTCTTGCTTTTTGACGGACACCTGTCCTTTTATTATTGTAACCCAACCACGACGATATCGAGACACGTTTACCACCGCGATAGCGCGATAACGTCAATATCGTTACATCCCCAGTCACAAATGGAGGAATGGAGTCAGGATGTTCCTGGGTGGATGGGCTTGGAAAGCGAACCTCACCATTTTTGGCCACCTCCGCTATGATGTTGGCTACTTTAGGGGTGCAGGAGGACTGAGGGGTTAGCAGGTTGGGGAGCAGGGGAAGAATGCCCATTTCCTGGATCTTCACACTGGCCTCGGTGTCTGCAGGAGAAAAAAAGTGATGATATTCGAACACATTAATGAATGCTTCTCAGAAATGCAAGGTGACTAAATATTCTCAGTATCAATGCAATAGCCGTATCAATTTCTTTGGGCAAATGTTTTTAAGACAGGGCGAGTATTTTAACAACTACTTGCAAAACGTATCTGTTTAGTCTGGCTTTTAATACGTAGCACTCGTGTGACAATTTCATTCTTCTGTTTCTTTGTAACCTTTTCTGTTTTCCCTGTTTACTCTTTCTATTGTATGATATGTATTTTTACTCTTGGTTTCTTCTTGGTAAGCACTTTGGATACCCGCTGGTTGCTGTAAAGTGCTATATAAATACATTTTGATTGATTGACATGTGCAACCTGCAAATTTACCCTCTGTATGAGACACTGTGCTGGAGCACCTGTCTCTTTAAGCCCCCCCCCTCCCGAAAAAAGCCCAGTCTGCTCTGATTGGCCAGCGTGTTTCATGGAATCTCCAATGCGTTCCAGTCAAGGGGATGAGCCTCTCCTCTCTAAGCGTAGCTCCCATGGCGCCATTTTAATGCTACAAAGCCATCATCATCCGTTAGCATCCCATTGACTGCCATTCATTTTGGCGCCACTTTACCTGTGAATAACTTTACATCTGAAGCGTTTAAAGACTATGTGTCCGTTGTTTATTTCTAAAGAAAAACGACAATGTATAAAAGGCTTAATTACCTTGTAGCTCACGTTATGGCTCCGTAGCAGACGGTTTTGTAAAAATAGGCTAATGATTGTGTCATAACCACGTGACTTCAGGTCGCGTAGTCGACAAATCACCGTATTGCCATGAGAAGCTCTCAGACAGTTTGGACTTCCATCTGCTGTTTAGGTTTAATTACTAATGTTAACTAGCATGTTAGTTAGCGGTAATTAGCCTGTGCCTGTGTTATTTCCCTACGCTCTCCGTGTCTCCTAATTGGGAATGATTGAGATTTCTCTTGGCACAGGTACCAGAAGACTTAGAACTTTCAGACATGTTGCCCACGTCACAACTACGTCTTCCAGCTCAGTTGGAGGCTGTGCAGTAACGCTCAGCTATCACCGGAAAAGTGTTTCTATTTTTCTTCACTGGTCTCCGTCCAGAACAACGGGATCTGTTGGTCCATTTCTTTAACTATCTATGGTTCTAGTTTGGTTTCATAAGTATCAGCTGGAGCTACTGCAGTTAAGTATATAGCAGGACATTGTAACGTGAAATCACCAATAAAGGCTTCTAAACCAAATACTACACAACCGGACATGTCCCAGCAGGGATGTGCCACAAAATTGGGGAGATATTACCAACATAGGCCCCCAAGATTAAAGCTATCTGGCGTTAACAAGCAGCTACTTAATAGTTAGCAGTATGCTAACATTAGATTGTAATGGAACAAAAAAGGACAATTATAACATTGTAGACATGCCAGAAAATACAGAGAAGCATAATATGTCAGCTTTAAGGTGTGCAAACCCACCACACATGCACACGTGCGCAAACACACACACACACAAAGTCCAGAGTAGGCAGATTGCCAGAGACCCTTATGAAAAACTTACAACAATATAAATCTACTCACTGTTGTTGGCGAGTGCTTTCAGCAGGCAGTCCAGACAGCTCTCCACGCTGTCAGTGGCTCTATCTGTGGACGCTAGCTTCAGCTTCTCCAAGGCTTCACTTAGGTTGTCTGAGAACAAAAACATTTAATCAACACATTTTGAAAGGTTTTTCTTTTAGGGAGATGATGACGGCCAGCACTGGTATTTCAGGGTCTACCTGCCATTATACGGCTTATGAACGTAAAAACAATTTGGAAAGCATCTAGACGACGAGCTGACTATAAACTGTATAGGAGCACAGGACAGGCGTCCACTCGTCTTCTGCTCACACATGCTGCATTATGCTTCATGTGGGTACACACTACACAGTGACACAGTGTCAGAATGACACACATACGTCATTTGCACCTCAGCGTTCTAAAACCCCAGGAAAAATGCCCCTTTTGCTTTGCTCCATCTGATTTTTCTCCTCAACTGTCAATACGGTTTAGAGTCTTTTGTTGAGACAAAGACAGAAATACACATATGCAGTCAGATTTAAAAAGCCACACATACACTTGGTTCCATTTTATAAATCTTAATAAAAACAAGTAATTACTGCGCTGTTTGTGCATGCTGGATTTTTTCTTCTTTTTTCTCTGTTGTTGCGCTTGTTTATGTTGTTGTAAAGAAAGCAAAAACCCAATAAATATACAGTGGGGAGAACAAGTATTTGATATACTGCTGAATTTGCAGGTTTTCCTGCGAAGCATGATGAGGTCTGTAATTTCTGTAATTATTATCATGGTACACTTCAACTGTGTGAGACGGAATCTAAAACAAAAATCCAGAAAATCACATTGTATGATTTTTAAATAATGAATTTGCATTTTATTGCATGACATAAGTATTGATACATAAGAAAAGCAGAACATAATATTTGGTACAGAAATAGTTGTTTGCAATTACAGAGATCATCCGTTTCCTGTAGTTCTTGACCAGGTTTGCACACACTGCAGCAGTAATTTTGGCCCACTCCTCCATACAGACCTTCAGGTTTCAGGGCTGTTGCTGGGCAATACGGACTTTCAGCTCCCTCCAAAGATTTGGTTCGGGTCTGGAGACTGGCTAGGCCACTCCAGGACCTTGAGACGTTTCTTACGAAGCCACTCCTTAGTTGCCCTGGCTGTTTGTTTTGGGTCATTGTCATGTTGGAAGACCCAGCCTCGACCCATCTTCAATGCTCTAACTGAGGGAAGGAGGTTGTTGGCCAAGATCTCGCAATACATGGCCCCATCCATCCTCTCCTCAATACGCTGCAGTTGTCCTGTCCCCTTTGCAGAAAAGCATCCCCAAAGAATGATGTTTTCACCTCCATGCTTCACGGTTGGGATGGTGTTCTTGTGGTTGTACTCATCCTTCTTCCTCCTCCAAACACAGCTACTGGAGTTTAGACCAAAAAGCTCTATTTCTGTCTCATCAGACCACATGACCTTCTCCCTCCTGTGGATCACCCAGAGGGTCAATGGCAAACTTCAGATGGGCACATGCGCTGGCTTGAGCAGGGGGGACCTTGCGTGCATTTGAGGATTTTAATCCATGATGGCGTAGCGTGTTACTAATGGTTTTCCTCAAGATTGTGGTCCCATCTTCCTTCAGGTCATTGACCAGGTTCTGCCGTGTAGTTTTTGGCTAATCCCTCACCTTCCTCATGATCACTGATGGCCCCTGAGGTGAGATCTTGCACGGAGTCCCAGACCGAGGGAGATTGACCGTCATCTTCTTCGATTTTCTAATAATTGCGCAAACAGTTTCTGACTTCTCACCAAGCTGCTTGCTTATTGTCCTGTAGCCCCCCCCAGCCTTCTGCAGGTCTACAATTTTATCCCTGATGTCCTTACATAGCTTTCTGGTCTTGGCCATTGTGGAGAGATTGGGGTCTGTTTGATTGAGTGTGTGGACAGGTGTCTTTTATACTGGTAACAAGTTCAAACAGGTGCAGTTAATTCAGGTAATGAGTGGAGAACAGTAGGGCGTCTTAAAGAAAAATTAACAAGTCTGTGAGAGCCGGAATTCTTACTGGTTGGTAGGTGATAAATTACTTATGTCATGCAATAAAATGCAAATTAATTGTTTAAAAACCATACAATGTGATTTTCTGGATTTTTGTTTTAGATTTCATCTCTCACAGTTGAAGTGTACCTATGATAAAACATTGCAGACATGCTTTGTGAGTAGGAAAACCTGCAAAAGCAGCAGTGTATCAAATACTTGTTCTCCCCACTGTTTGAAAAAAGAAAATGTAATTAGTTCCAGGCAACGTGTCGTCAAAAAATGTGCCACCTCAAAGTGGCCCAGGCCCTAAAATTGGAAAATTCCAAGCCTGGTAGGGACTTCAGTCTACTTGATGCCAGTAATGCATCTTTAAGCCTTTTTTCCTGCAGTGTCTTACACTTTGCAATCTTGATCAGCTTGCTTCTTTCATCGGCTTTAAAGATGAACTGAACTGGAATTTGAAAAATGGTGATATAACAGATGTATTTTATTTCTTCTCATTGGTACAATTAAAATGGGTAAATTTCTTAAAAGTGATAAAATGATCAGTTGAAAGTGTTGTTGTTGTTGTTACACAGGCGCCGCCATGTTGGAATTCCACAATCTACTACGTCACTGGCATGGTAAGCTACTCCGTGGCTAACTAGCACTAGCAGCGCAGCCATAGGAACAGCATACAAAGAGTTGGAGGCTAGCAGACATGGCTGAGGAAACGGAAAGAAAGAAGTCTGGGGGGTCAGATTGTATTGCCCCAGGCTGCAGTAAGGAACTGTATAGGGCTAAGGCAGCTGGGGTTACGACACATTTCCACAGGCTACCTTTGACAAGGAAAAAAACAGTCCTCAACTCATGGCTAGCAGCTAGCTGCCTTAAAACGGGCTAGCCCTCTGACAGCCCCTGGATTTTGAGTCTGTAGCATTTTTTAGCGACAGACTATTTGGAAAGCTGTGCTTTTGATACAACAGCATCACTGGTGAGGTTAAGTCCAACAGACTGAAACCTGAGGCCTGCAGGCTCCAGTGCAGGGCAGACCCATAACCACCGGCAAGTAACACCACCGATGCTACCTGCCGCAGACAGGGCGCTGAAACGCTACGGCAGGCAGAGGACAGAGAGGTAGCTACAGTCATGGACGAAATTATTGGCACCCCTGGAACTCTTCCAGAAAATGCACCATTTCTCCCAGAAAAGTGTTGCAATGACAAATGTTTTGGTATACACATGTTTATTACCTATAAGTGCATTGGAACAGCACAAAAAAGCAGAAGAAAAAAGGCAAATTTGACATAATTTTACACAAAACTCAAAAATTAGGTTGGACAAAATTGTTGGCACCCTCAACTTAATATTTGGTTGCACACCCGTTGGAGAAAATAATTGAAACCAATCGCTTCCTATAACCATCAACAAGCTTCCTACACCTCTCAACTGGAATTTTGTACCAGTCTTCTTCTGAAAACTGCTCCAGGTCTCTCAGATTTGAAAGGTGCCTTCTCTCGCAACAGCAATTCTGAGATCTCTCCATAGGTGTTCTATGGGATTTAGATCCGGACTAATTGATGGCCACTTCAGAATTCTCCAGTGCTTTGTCTCCAACCATTTCTGGTTGCTTTTTGAGGTATGTTTCGGGTCATTGTCCTGCTGAAACACCCATGACCTCTGACGCAGACCCATCTTTCTGACACTAGGCCCTACATTATGGGCCAAAATCTTTTGATAGTCTCCAGATTTCATGATTCCTTGCACACAGTCAATGCACCCAGTGCCAGAGGCAGCAAAACAACCCCAAAACATCCTTGAACCTCCACCATGTTTGACTGTAGGTACTGTGTTCTTTTCTTTGTAGGCCTCTTTCCATTTTCTTTAACCAGTAGAATGACCTGCTTTTCCAAAAAGCTCTTTGTCTCATCTGTCCACAAAACGTTCTCCCAGAAGGATTGAGGCTTACTCAGGTACATTTTTGCAAACTGCAGTCTGGCTTTTTTATGCCTCTGTGTCAGAAGTGGGGTTCTCCTCGGTCTCCTGCTATAGCGCTTCTTCTCATTCAGATGACGACTTCGGTTCGAGCTGACACTGATGCACCCTGAGTCTGCAGGACAGCCTGAATTTGCGTGGAAGTTGACTGAGGTTGTTTATCCACCATTCAAACTATCCTGCGTTGCATTCTTTCATCAATTTTTCTCTTCTGTCCACGTCCAGGGAGATTTGCCACGGTTCCATGGGTTGTAAACTTCTTGATTATACTGCGCACAGTGGACAAAGGAACTTTAAGATCTCTGGAGATTGACTTGTAACCAACAGAGATTGTTGATATTTGTCTTAAGTCCTCAGACAATTCTTGGCTCTTCTTTATCTTCTCCATGCTCAGTGTGGCACACACAGTCACACAACACAAAGGTTGAGCCAACGTTTATACACTCTATCTGGCTTCAGTTTTGATTTCTATATTTCCAGCACCTGTTACGTGCCACAGGTGAGTTTAAATGAACATCACATGCTCTAAATGAAATTATTTACCCACAGTTTTAATAGGGTGCCAATGATTTTGTCCAGTCGATTTTGGGAGTTTTGTGTAAAATTATGTCAAATTTGCCTTTTTTCTTCTGCTTTTTTGTGCTGTTCCAATGCACTTAAAAGGTAATAAACATGTGTATACCAAAACATTTGTCATTGCAACACTTTTCTGGGAGAAATGGTGCATTTTCTGGAAGAGTTCCAGGGGTGCCAATAATTTCGTCCATGACTGTATGTTTACCTGTTGTCAGCATACTATCAAGTCTACTAGGCTACTGGATGTGACGTTGTTGTCACATACACAAAACACGAACATATTCACTTACAAAAATAAAGCCCAACGTATAGGCTTTATAGCTTTCAACAAAACCGAGACTGACACACTGGGCATTACTTGAAATTGAGACAACACCAAGCTAGATACCAAACGATCCAACCGAGGGAAAGGGCTAGCAACTAAATACGTTGGAAGCTCTCTTATGACAAACTCCCCAAGCTAGCACTCCGACCATAGACTGTAGAAATAAACCAAGACTCCGACGATATCATAGATCGATAATAATACGTTTACTAGCCGCTAACTAAACCACAGAATCCAACGTCCCTCTACTCACCCCGAAGCTAGCTGATGTTCACCGTCTCAGGGCACATTGTTGATGCAGAAACAGCTGCTAGTTCCATAGTAAAAATCCGCCAACTCTGCACCTGCCTAAAGTAAACGGCAAAACTCGTGACTCCTCCGTGCATCTATGGTCAAACTGGGGTAACTCTCCTACATGCAGTTAACAAGCGATCCCATTGGATTAATTCGTCCAATGACATTTTCCATTTATCTGCCTATATTTTCTTAAACTAACAGGACCATAACCATGTTTTTCTATTTTCTCTAAATGCACACTCTATATAAGCAGTCTATTTCCTAAAATTCATAATGTGCTTGGATGAGAGTGCATGACAGTAAGCGGCGCGCACGCACGACACACACACGCGCACGCACACACACACACACACACACACACACACACACACACACACAGGTCACTCCCCCCCAAACGGTCCTGTACTGAAGGTGGAGCCTGAAACTGATTGTCTTCCATGTGGTGGTAGTCAGACACTACAGGCCTGTCCCTCACAGGCTCAAATGCGTATCCCATGCAATTAAAATTACTCATTTTCATGTGTATATAATATGCTGCAGCCGTTGCCTTGCCTATGCAGGTCCTACCATGCCAGTGACGTCATTGATATTGTCAGCGTTCTAACACTAAAGGCCCGTACACACCGGGACGAATATCAGCGGGCGTTATTCGTCAGAGTTTTTCGACGCGTTTTTTGTGTTCACACCCAAGCGATTTTCGCTGACGATGAGCCGAATGAACATGCAAATTCATTATCTGTCACTAGATGGCGCTTAATGTAAAACAGAAATACCCCCGTACATTGGGTGGCGCTGCGCAACTTTGCGCTTCGGATACTCGCTTGCAACTCAGAAGAAGAGCAGAGAAGAAGAGAGCAAGTATTTAGAACATTTCTTCTAAATCAGATATAGCTCTTTATGTTCCGAAACCAGCAGCTCAACATTTATTTTGGACATCGTGCTTTGCCTCTTCCTCGTCTTGTGGCAGTGATGACGGTGGCGTATATATGTCTTCTTCGTTTGTGTGCTTGGTAAGATCGTTTTATGCTTGAGCGCCCCCAAGTTGTGTTTTACTGTAACTTCAGAAGCACAAGACACGTGAGCAAAAGGGCCGGTTTCATTGGTCGGATATTTTTTGACGCGGCGCGTCAAATCAAAAAAACGAACCCGAGGCGTTTTTTAAAAAAATGACGCTTTCACGCGTGCCGTTTTTCGCGTCGGTGTGCACACTCTCATTGACACCCTTTGTTTAGTCACGACGCGTTAAACGTCGGCGAATATCGCGCGCGAAATTCGGCCCGGTGTGAACAGGCCTTAACAAACGCAATTTTTGTGTTGCTTAAAAAAAAAAAAGCTATATTGATTTTTTTAATTACAATTTTTAGTGTAATTTATTTGTAATTATCATAACCAACAAGTTATCAACTTTTATTTTTTCAATTCTGTTCATCTTTAAAGCCAAAATGTTTCCATATCAGCGGCATCGTTTTTTTTCTTTCAGACTAACTCTGCCATTTATTGTCTTGTCACCCCAAACATATATTTTCTAGCAAACAAGCAATGTGTACACATTGTAAAATTGTTAGGCCTGTCACGATAGTCGATAAATCAATTAATCGCATGATAAATAATAATGATGTAGATAATTCTTCCGGCAGCGATAATTTCCATTTGTACACTTGTTTGTTTTCATCGTGTCTCTCTCTACCAAAGAGATTAGGTGACCACTCTCGGTTCCTAGTCATTTGTCAGCCGCATGATCTCTGTGTGGTACTTTCCATAAAATCATCTCTCAATTCAAATCAAACCAGCTATTAGTCTAACTGGAAAAAAACATGCCAATTTCTAGGTATGGTGAGGGTATGGGATGATCTGGGGCTATTTCAATTCAATAGGCAGAGGGAACTGTATCAGGATGCATAGTATCCTGGATACTGGCCTTTAATAATAAAAGTCTGCCTGCCTCTATAGAAACAGGGGTGTGTATACTTATGCCCCCTGTATTTTAACTAGGGCTGCACAATTAATCAAATTTTAATCCCGATTTTGACTTCCCACGATCAAATTTGCATGATCGAGCGGTTTTTTTTTTTAAGCGTCATTTCATAGAACGCTCCGGGTTTTTTGCATAGCCCATCTATCGCTCCGTAAACCCCTGTCTGCTCGTGAGCCAGTCAGAGTTGTTCCCTGCATCGCGCAGCTTAGTTTCTAGATGGAGACAGTCACAGAGGACAGAGGGATGGGAGGACAACTCAACAGATAGCAGTCGGTTATACGTCAGTCTCAAGGTTTACCAGTTTACCAGTAAACGCAACATTTTGTCCCGTCTGTGTTATTCAGACAACAGCAGTGACCAGCGCTAGTCGGTGCTAGTTAGCGTCTGTTAACTCCTCTAGGACGCACCGGTGCTAATGTCCTCGCATCCGCTGCAATACTGTTTATATGGATATGGTTTAATTTTGCGTTACATGACCCATTTCTTCTGTAAAGCCATGCCTGTGTTTGGATCTCTCCTCTACTCTCTCCCCTCTTACTCTCTCCCCTCTTACTCTCTGCGCCCCGCCACATAGCGCCACACTTCTGACATTTGTCTACAGTTTTAATTATTATTAACACAGCTGTATATTGTTAAGTGTGAGGGGCAAACCTGTATTTATACCAGTGTTTCCGTGGTAACTGCTATCGCGGCCGCCACGGTGAAGAACACAGAGGAAGTTATTGGATGCAACTAACTTGAGTTGGTAGAGTAACAGCGTGTGAGACGGAGCTGCTGGGCCTGGGCCAGAGATGTGACCCATGGCCAGAATATCACAGTTCATAAAAATGCTGCGCAGTGACGATACAGACATTTCATACACATGATGTGTGTATCCGCCATTCGACCCGTACTGGACCTGTTCATAATGATCAGCCGTCTCTCTGTGAGTAGTGTCCATCACACTCCCTCTCGCAGTTATAAATAGCCTATGTGATGATAAAATTTGTTTTGGTTAAAATCAACAAATAATCGTGAGAATAATCGTGATCAAAATTTTGATCAAAATAATCGTGATTATCATTTCGGCCATAATCGTGCAGCCCTAATTTTAACATAAGAAGAACACTTATTTATTTATGATACATTATTCATTCGCAAAGAAAATTGGCATTCTTAAAGGTTGGATTTTCCTAATTTTTTATTAAGGCAATAAGATCAATTTCCAAAAGATGTTTTTTTGTTTTATTCCTCTTTTTAGTCAACTTAAGTTTGTGTTTATGGGACAATCTTTATATTATACACACACACACACACACACACACACACACACAACGATTTACTGTATAAGCAATAGACTGACATGTTTTTGGATATCCTACACTTTACATTCTCAGGAAAATCTGATTAGGACTGATCTGTCAGGCTTGGTCCAGAATGCACTCTAATAGCGTGTTCACTCCAGGGAAAAATAAAATATTCACGCTGCTCCATTCACGTCATTCGTGCTGCCTTTAAATGTAATCGTGCCGCCGAATAGAGAATAAGACTTATTTTTAATAAATAAGTAATATTGTTGCAATAAAAGTAAAATGTTATTCCAGCATCGTGCCATCAAACCAGGTAATGATAAATTGCATATTAGGATTGCAGACATTGCTTCAGTGATCTGGTTATTTCTGTCAGCTGCTCGTTCAGTGCACAACACACACATCATCTGCCCCCCAATCAAATGACAAGGAGTGATCCAGCCTGGGATTAGACCTTGTGAAATATCTCATGAATTGTCAAATATTGCTCCAGATGCAATTGAGGGATGTCACTGCCTCATATGGGAATTGGTTTTCAAATGTGATAGATAGCAAGGTAATATTTAGTGAATATACAGCATGTTTTTAATGTCAATTTGTATTCAATTTCATTTAGAGAGGACTACAGTAGTCACAGGCCTGTGCTCAAACCCCCAATAAGCAGTGCGTCTCCACCATCAATAACCAGTAACATTATAGAGAGCTGTGCAGTATAAACAGCAATAGAAAGTGGGCAGCTGGATCCTATTGCATAACAGCTGTGGAGATGGAGGAGTGCCATCTACACCATTAACAGCACTGCCATTTCAGGTGATGCACATTTATTTAGCAATGGGGACCT